>CM053029.1:530003743-530239855 GCA_028564925.1 Lithobates sylvaticus
ATAGTATTATCATTCTTAGCTCAAAGGTTTTCATTTCCTGATTAGTTACCTTTAAGTATTAACATTCATGCCTTCCATAGTGTGGTTTGGTTGTGAGAAATGATGTCCCACAGGTGTGCACAAAATATCCTCCTTATATTCCTTAATGGTGTATCTGTGTAAATTCATTCTATATGTAATTTCTGTCCTGTTTCGCCCAAAGTAAGATCCTCTGTTGCAGTTTTGCATTGGATGAGGTACATAACATTACTGGAGGTACAGCTGTATGATCCTGTAATATTAAAGATCCCTTTTGTGTGTGTGACACTTTTTAATGGATTGACTTGGCTGCACAGTTTGCAGCGCTTTTTGTTCCTTTATTTGTGACTTTATAAGCAGAAGTTTCCTGCTAAAGTTTCCTGCTGATTAGATTATGTCTGAGGCCGGGTGGTTGCCTGAAAGGCAGGATTGGGGAGCTGTTGGAATCAGGGCCAAAACTAGGGGGGGCAGGGTGACATATGCCCAGGGCACCGGGTAGAGAATCAAATATCTGCATTGATATAAGGGGAGACACTGATGTAAGATGGGACCCTGATGTAAAAGGGGATTCTAAAGTAATTGGGGCACTAATGTAAGGGGGGACACTGATGTAAGGGGAAATTCTAAAGTAATGGGGGATTTTGAAGCAAGGAACCCTGATGTAAAGGGGGCATTAATGTAAGGGGAAAACTGATTCAGTGGGGCATTGATGTAAGGGGGAGAATGAGGTAAGTGGTGCATTGATGTAAGGGGGACAATGATGTAAAGGGACATTGATTTAAGGGGGACACTGATGTAATGGGGGCATTGATGTACTGTAAGCGGGACATTGATGTAAGGGGGACACTGACGTAAGGGGATACTCATGTAAGAGGGAATTGATGTAAGGGGGAGACTGATGTAAGGGGGGCATTGATGTAATGGAGGAATTGATGAAAGGGGGGGCATTGATGTAAGGGGGACACTGATGTAATGGAGGAATTGATGAAAGGGGGGGCATCGATGTAAGGGGGATACTGGTGCAAGTAGGGATTCTGCTGTAATATAATGCAATTGTAAAAAATAATAAAAACTTGATATACCGTAATTTAAAAAAAAACTGACACCATCCACTGTCTCACTGACACCGTCCTCTTCAGGGTGGGGGGTGCCAAACTGAGTCTTTGCCCCGGGTCAAAGAATGTTTACCTTTGCCACTGGTTAGAATATTTGTTTCAGCTTTTCATCCTTATATAAGCTATAAATCTTTGATTATCTTTCCTTTTCCTCCTAGTTCTATTTATTGTCACCAGATCAGACAGCCAGTGTCCCTGGTCATTAGCCATCCAAGCGCAGTATCACCATAGTGACACTGTGCTGGGGTGGTTAGTGATCAGGGACACTGGCTGGCTGATATGGTGACAATATACACTGAGCAAAATTATAAACACAACACTTTTGTTCTGTTTATCATGAGCTGAACTCAAAGATCTATGACTTTTTCTATGTACACAAAAGGCCTATTTCTCTCAAATACTGTTTACAAATCTGTTTTAGTGAGCACTTCTCCTTTGCCAAGATAATCCATCCATCTCACAGGTGTGGCATATCAAGATGCTGATTAGACAGCATGATTATTGCACAGGTGTGCCATAGGCTGGCAACAATAAAGGGCCACTCTAAAATGTGCAGTTTTACTGTATTGGGGGGTCAAGGGGGTCCGAAGACCAGTCAGTATCTGGTGTGACCACCATTTTCCTCACGCAGTGCAGCACATCTCTTTCACATAGAGTTGATCAGGTTGTTGATTGTGGCCTGTGGAATGTTGGTCCATTCCTCTTCAATGGCTGTGTGAAGTTGCTGGAGATTGGCAGGAACTGGAAAACACCGTTGCATACACCGATCCAGATCATCCCAAACATGCTCAATGGGTGACATGTCCTGTGAGTATGCTGGACATGCAAGAACTGGGATGTTTTCAGCTTCCGGGAATTGTGTACATATCCTTGCAACATGGGATCATGCATTATCATGCTGCAACATGAGGTAATGGTCATGGATGAATGGCGCAACAATTGGCCTCCGGATCTCGTCTCGGTATTTCTGTGCATTCAAAATGCCATCATGAACCTGTGTTCATTGTTCATTGCATACGCCTGGCCATACCATAACCCCACCTCCACCATGGGCCACTCGATCCACAATGATGACATGACAACCGCTCACACACACAACGCCATACACGCTGTCTGCCATCTGCCCTTTACAGTGAAAACCCAGATTCATCTGTGAAGAGAACACCTCTCCTAAGTGCCAGACGCCCTCGAATGTGAGAATGTGTTCACTCAATTTGGTTATGATGACGGACTGCAGTCAGGTAGAGACACCAATGAGGATGACAAGCATGCAGATGAGCTTCCCTGAGGCGGTTTCTGACAGTTTGTGCAGAAATGATTTGGTTATGCAAACCAATTGTTGCAACAACTGTCCGGGTGGCTGGTCTCAGATGATCTTGGAGGTGAAGATGCTGGATGTGGAGGTCCTGGGCTGGTGTGGTTACACGTGGTCTATGGTTGTGAAGCCGGTTGGATGTACTGCTAAATTATTTGAAGCGCCTTTGGATATGGCTTATGGTAGAGAAATGAACATTTAATTCAAGGGCAACAGCTCTGGTGGACATTCCTGCAGTCAGCATGCCAATTGCACGCTCCCTCAAAATTTGCGATATCTGTGGCATTGTGCTGTGTGATAAAACTGCACATTTTAGACTGGCCTTTTATTGTGGCCAGCCTAAGGCACACCTGTGCAATAATCATGCTGTCTAATCAGCATCTTGATATGCCACACCTGTGAGGTGGATGGATTATCTCGGCAAAGTGCTCACTAACACAGATTTAGACAGATTTGTGAACAATATTTTGAGAGAAATAGGCCTTTTGTGTACATAGAAAAAGTCATAGATCTTTGAGTTCAGCTCATGATAAACATGGGAAAACACAAAAGTGTTGCATTTATAATTTTGCTCATGACCTGAGTTTGACATAAGGCCATAAAGTCCTTGTGAGCTAATGGTTTTTGTTAAGGAAGTTTAGAAGTGGAATAATTCAGACCTTTGCATTGACAGTTAGTGTAAACCCATGGCATTGACTCTTCTGTTAAAAGCTGTTGATTATGACACGCAAAAAAGAAAAACACGACTGCACTAACATATATTTTACTTCTTTACTTCTTCATGTCACGCAGGGTAAAAACTGTATTTTATCCATAGTCCCATTTACTTTTTTATTTGCCAGCCTTGCAAACCTGTTGATTCAACCAATAATTTTGAGTAGACAATAGCAGGCTATAACTAGGGATGAGCAAGAGATTTAAACAAATTTCATTTCACAGCACAATTACTGATTTTGCCTTCACCGAAATATTAGGAAAATTATGTTTAAGTGTACAACTAAATAATTCTTAAAGTAAATGTGGAATTTTTTTGTGTTTTTTAAACTTATATTTGTATTACACAGACCTTAAGAAGCTTAAATATTTCTGTGAAGTTTTCATGACCTTGTTGGGGGGATATTCTCTCAATTCCTGTGACAACAGAAGAAATAAGTGGAGCAATTGTGTCAGGAACAAAAAGACACAGACAGTAATAACCTAATTAATTTCTAATCCGAAAAAAAGTGTTGATGCAGCCTTTGCCCCCAACTGATGAGATGCTCCATCATTTTCTGTCCTGGACAAGCAATTTTGGTTGTATTTGTGCTTGTGGTAGAAATGTATTAAAGTATTGGGAAAACAAATAGAGAAGCGCCTCTAAATGCAAACCATTTAGCAGGTTTATTACATGATAAAATGCCGAATGGCAACTTACAAAGATAGGTAGGTATCAGGCTTATCAACAAAGAGTATTCTGGGAACAGAATAGGATACCGCGCATGCTCTGAAAGGTGTCGCAGCCCACATTCTTGTGACGGCATGTGTCACGTGTGTGCTCCACCACCATCTTGAAAGCATTCGACCGGCTTCCTCCAACACCCCATGGCTGAGCAGCGGACACTGGCGGCTCCTAAGTGCGCTCACTCTGCTCCCGGAATACTCTTTGTTGATGAGCCTGATACCTACTGATACCTACCTACGTTTGTAAGTTGCGGCATACTATAATGCATTCAGCTTGCTAAACGGTTCGCACTTAGAGGTGCTTCTCTGTTTGTTTTCCCTGTTTCTATAGGGGTCTTTCTTGCTTCTGCTCCTAAGAAGAGCTGCCGAAGTGCATTAACGGTTAGCTTCTTACATATGGACTATTATTTGATGTTCTTATTCATGGACCTTTTATATCATATTTAACCACTTTAAGACCAGCCTCGTTTTGGATTTTAGGTGTTTACATGTTTAAAACAGTTTTTTTTTTGCTAGAAAAAAAACTTAGAACCCCCAAACATTATATATTGTTTTTTTTCAAACACCCTAGAGAATAAAATGGCGGTCGTTGCAATACTTTTTTTCACACCGTATTTGCGCAGCGGTCTTGCAAGCGCACTTTTTTGGGAAAAAATTCACTTTTTTGAATAAAAAAATAAGACAACAGTAAAGTTAGTCCAATTTTTTTATATATTGTGAAAGATAATGTTACGCCGAGTAAATTGATACCTAACATGTCACGCTTCAAAATTGCGCCCGCTCGTGGAATGGCATCAAACTTTTACCCTCAAAAATCTCCATAGGCGACGTTTAAAAAATTCTACAGGTTGCATATTTTGCGTTACAGAGGAGGTCTACGGCTCTAATTATTGCTCTCGCTCTACCGATCGCGGCAATACCTCACATGTGTGGTTTGACCACCGTTTTCATATGCGGGCGCTACTCACGTATGCGTTCGCTTCTGCGCACGAGCTCGTCGGGACGGGGCGCTTTAAAAAAAATTTTTTTTTTGTTTTTCTTATTTATTTTTCTTGATTTTATTTATTTTTACACTGTTTTTTTAAAAAAAAATTAATTGGCTCACTTTTATTCCTATTACAAGAAATGTAAACATTCCTTGTAATAGAAAAAAGCATGACAGGTCCTCTTAAATATGAGATCTGGGGTCAAAAAGTCCTCAGATCTCATATTTGGACTTCAATGAAAAAAAAAAAGAAAAAAAAAAAAAAATGTCATTTAAAAAAATGACATTTGAAAATTCCTCTTTAAGAGGTATGGGCGGAAGTGACGTTTTTGACGTCGCTTCCGCCCTCCTATGGTATAGAGATGAGTGGCGGCCATCTTATCGTCACTCATCTCTAGACACAGGAGGACAACGGACCCGATCGCCTCCGCCGCTGCCGACGGTTCCGGTAAGCGGCGGAAGGCGCGGGAGAGCGGCGGGAGGGGGGGGCACCTCTCCCGCCGCCGATAACGGTGATCTCGCGGCAAATCCGCCGCGATGACCACCATTATCGGACAGCCGACCGGCGCCTGAAGAGATGGATACCTCGGTTGTGGCAGCAGCTGCTGCCGTTACCGAGATATCCCTCTTCAAAAAATGGACGTATATAGTCGTGCGCCGGTCGGAAAGTGGTTAAGCCACCTGACCTGTTGACGCCTACATCTCTATAACTTTGTTTATGTATTAAAGTATTGCTTGATGTATGAAGATTCTGTTTCTGACCTTTCAGTGCCGTACACTGATACTCTATTGCTCAACATAACAATGAAAGTCTATGGGACTGATTTAGAGAATAGAGAATGTTCACTTTGCTGAGTTAATGTTTACTTAGATTAGTGAATACAGTGAGGTTGTGTTCTCATAAAGGGTAACTCCACTTTTGTGGGAAAGAAAATACCAAATAAAAAAAAAAATAATACTATAACATATACCATTGCTACACAAGTCATATTGTAATTGCATATTATTAAAAAAATATATTTAATTTTCAATTATTATTATTATATTATTATACAGGATTTACGCAGCGCTTTACAACTTGAGGGTATACAGTAAAAATACAATACACTTTAATACAGTGAGAATCAGAGGGCCCTGCTCCTTAGAGCTTACAATCTAAGTGTGCAGTACTGTAATTTTCTGTAAAATGCAATGCAATATGGCAAAAATATAAAACCAAATAACATAAAAGTCCACCAAAAACATTGCTGCTGGAAGACATCCTGTCAGAAGAAACGTGTGTAGGGCAGAGTGTAGCATTGACTTCATCACGTCCGCTGGAGGAGTCGGCGGGCTGGTGCGATATGCTTTTGATGTTTAATGCTCTGTGAGTACCCATTCGGTTTTTATATTAAAGTCTGTTTTAACTTTAATTCACTATGAAATTTACTTGTCTTTTACCCTGATATGTGGCTGCGATACTGAGGCAATCTGATGTGTAGAAGCAATCCTGTGACCATATCAGGCAAATAATAAGAGATGCTTCAGGTGTAATCAGATGTGAAAAGGAAGGCTAGAACCATCCATCCACGCAGGCGGGATGTGTCATTTAAAACTCTATCAGACTTTGTTAACTAAAACGGCTAGAACATTTTATTTGACTAAATGAATACTATTTTAGTCGACTAAAATATGACTAAATGAAAACAATAGAGGTGACTAAAATGGAACTAAAACTAAAATGGCATTTTAGTCAAAAGACTAAAATGGGACTAAAACTAAAATGCCATTTTAGTCAAAAGACTAATTCCCCATACATACGAGTGGAATTTACGTTGGAAAAATCTTGGATGTTTTTTTTCTGACGGAATTCCGCTCAAGCTTGGCTTGCATACACACGGTCACACAAAAGTTCTCTGAACTTTCGACCATCAAGAACGCGGTGATGTACAACACTACGACGAGCCGAGAAAATTAAGTTCAATGCTTCTGAGCATGCGCCAAATTGTTTCCGAGCATGCGTAGGAATTTTGCGCAACGGAACTGCTACAGACGATCGGAATTTCCGATCGTAACTTTTTCCGTCGGAAAAATAGAGAACCTACTCTCAATCTTTTGCTGGCGGAAATTCCGCCAGCAAAAGTCCAATGGAGCATACACACGGTTGGAATTCCTGACCAAAAGCACTCATCGCACTTTTGCTGGTGGAATTTCCGATTTTGTGTACGGGGCATTAGACTAAAACTAAATTGAAATTTGACTTCAAAATTAACACTGGTCTGTAGTGCATGTTCATACTTCAATACCATAAGTAATAACATATTCGATTTTTCACTCTACAGTTTGGAAATTGTAGAGAAATTTTATCTAATGCATTACAATTTAATTACACCCATTCGATTTTAGACAACTAAAATGAGTTTTAGTCGACAAAAATGTACTGAAGATTTTAGTTGACTAAAGGGTAGGACATTTTAGTCGGCTAAAATCTACTGGAGATTTAGTCGACTAAATATGACTAAAATTAAAACAATTGCAGAAGACTAAAATGGGACTAAATCTAAAATGCCATTTTAGTCCTAAGACTAAAACTAAATCTTTGCTGCCAAATTTAACACTGCAGGTAAGCTGCTAAATGCGATGGCTGAAGCACATTTCTTGTAGAGTGTAGACTCCTTTTACCTTTTCACTTCTAAATACATCTGTAGGAATCTGCAACAAAGTTTGGTAAATCCTTGCAATATACATAGATCACCCATGAACAGATATTTAATTTAAACATCCATTCATTTGAAGTATTCACTGATCCGTTCCACAACCTTTATTGGATTATCCTAACCACTTCCCATCCAGGAACCCGTACGTCGCTGGACTTTCAGTGGTTATACCGGGGTGATGCCTGCAGCTGCAGGTATCACCCCGGTATCGTTTCTTAGAACCGGCGGTCGGCTCTTTTGTGATAGTAATCTCTTCATAAAGAGGACCTATCACATGCGTATTGCTGTCACAAGGATATGTACATTTCTTGTGACAGCAATAAAAGTGTTTACAATTTTTTTTTAAAGCAACAGTGTAAAAAAAAAAAATAATAATAATTAAAACATTTTTTTAAGTGCTCCTGTCCTCCTGCTTGCGTGCAAAGGCGAACACGTGCTTTGCTCCCACACGCACACAATCAGCAATCATCCCACACATGTGTGGTCTCACTACGCACATCAGATCATGGACAGTAAGGCCCCTTTCACACTGGGGCGGGTATTCGACCGCACGCAAGCGGCCGAAAAAGGGTTAAAATCCCCCGCAAAGCGCCACCATAGTGGCGCTTTGCGGCGGTATTGCTGCAGTATTACCGCGGTGTCCCATTGAAATCAATGGGTAGGAGCGGTATAGGAGCAGTGAATACACCGCTCCTATACCGCTCCAAAGATGCTGCTAGCAGGACTTTTTTTACCGTCCTGTTAGCGCACCGCTCCAGTGTGAAAGCCTGGAGTGAATGGGGCCGTTTTTTTCAGGCGGTGTACAGGCGCTATTTTTAGACTTTGGGCCTTTTGGGCCTGAAAAATCCTCCGTAAATCTAAAGTGTTAACTTGTAAAGGCTTTTGAAGCATAGACTATGGATAGAAAAATGTACAATGTTTGTTGTGGTTACATGGGCATGCTCAATTGTAAAGCAAGATTTGTGGTATCTATTTACTCAGCATAACTTCATCTTTTATATTTTACAAAAAAATGGGTTATGTATTGTGTTTTGTTGCATTAAAATGAAAAAAAAAATGTTTTTTTTTTTCCAAAAGAAATTGCGTTTGAAAAAATGCTGTGGAAATACCGTGTGACATAAAGCATTGCAAAACCCACCAATTTATTCTCTAGGGCCTCTGCTTTAAAAAATATATATATTGTTTGGGGGGTTCTAAGTAATTTTCTAGCAAGAAATACTGATTGTTATACAAAAAGTGCCAGAAAAGGCCCTGGAAGTAGTTAAATACATGTTGTATAAAAGATAGATAGATAGATAGATAGATAGATAGATAGATAGATAGATAGATAGATAGATAGATAGATAGATAGATAGATAGATAGATAGATATTTAAACATGTCTCTGGGGGTTATTTACAAAAGGAAAATCCACTTTGCACTACAAGTGCAAACGACAAGTGCAAAGTGCACTTGAAATTGCACATGATTGGATGATAAATCAGCAGAGCTTCCCCTCTTTTCAGATCTATCCCTCAGATTTACAGCGACTGCACTTCCAAGTGCACTTTCAGTGCAATTTCAGGTGCACTTTGCACTTGTAGTGCAAAGTGGATTTGCCTTTCATAAATAACCCCCATAGTGTCATGGAAATACAAAGAAGTAACTGAAAAAAAACCTTCATAAACATATATATATATATAAACCGTAACCCATGCAAAGAGTAAGGAAGGTAATATAGGTATAGGAAACCAATAAATGATGGGACTCCGTTTTTGCAGTTTGTTTTACTGTGGAAAATCCATTTCACAATAAAATCTTAAAATGCCAAGTCTCCCAGTTGTTTGGACATTGTTGGCTTAAGGCACAGTTCCTCTTGTTTTTATTATCCCTTCTCTCTTTTTATATATACCAGGAACCTGACTGCTCACCCTGGACCAACAGAACATTATATAAAATATTGCCAAACATCTTTATTTGTTATAGCTCTATCTGCCACTGAAAGCTCTATTTACTGCAAGTACAGTGTGCAATATAAACAATACTTCATATACTGTGTGTTACATGTGTTGCATATTTCATAGCCATACAAATTTATTATACAATTCAGAAGAGAAAAGAGGACATTTTCTTTCTATGGTGTGGTAAGTAATTTAAGTGCAATACAACCTAGCTAGTATATACAGTGACACGAAAAGGTTCTTCGGCACCCAATGTGAAGATAACAATGTGTGCCCCCCACTCTTGAGATGTAAAGGATGTGTTTGCACATCCACATGAAAAGATTGTGAAAAGGATTTGAGTAAGGTTGACAAATTAGGTATAGGGATAGATAAAAAATGGATCTGCGCTTTCAAATTATGTATTAATCCAAATATGATAACAAACAAATATAAATGAATGAGTGGAAAAAATAATAATGATTAGTGCCAAAACAATGAATCCTGTGATATATATAAAGTACTTCAGTATCAGACAAAATTTGTGAACAATTGACTAAAAAAAAAAGGATCAAAAAAGAAAAATTGATATATACATATATAAAAAAATAGTCCTCAATAAGAGAATAAGTGATTGTAGCAACACAATATAGTGAAGTCCTCCGTGAATTTTGAGAGACAACATGAATCCACCACCACATAGAGTGCAAGCTTACCAGCTGCACAAGCTGTTTGAGCTTTTGGCTAATACCCAGCCAGGGCCTTTAACCCTTTTGCCGCCAGGTCCGTATGTCGTACGGACCTTACAGCGGGGGTATTGCACACAATCCGGTGGATGCAGACATCGGACTTCTGCCTGTCAGAATAAAACCTTTTGGTCAGCGCCGCTGCCGCCCGATCGCTCTCACACACCCCTGGTACCGCCCCCCCCTGTTTGCGTGCTCCCGCCATGCTTACCGGGCTCTGCATTCCCATCGTGGGCCCGGGACAGTCATGGCAGGTGCCGGCGGCTAGAGGGGAAGGAGAAGAGCGGATACACATCCGCTCTCCTCCTCTTTCTTGCAGTGACCCAGAAAGCATCGTCTCTGATGTCACTTCCAGGGTCATGTTCTCTGTGTCCCCAGCTCACTTTGCCAGTGTAGGATGTTTTGCAATGCGCTCTGCATTGCAAAAGTACCACTGCAAAGTGCTGGCTTAGGCCAGGATAAAGCGTTGCATGTATGTCCAAAAAATTATGAACATTTTACAAAGCTGCACAGTTTTTTTTTTACACTTAGTGGAACCAATTGACAGCATATGCTTTTTTTTGGACAAGGTGAACTTAGCATTTAAACCCTGTTAGAAGGCTTCCTTGTCAAGTCAACAAACCTAATGCCGCATACACACGAGCAGACTTTTCAACAGACTAGGTCCGACGGTCTTTCCGATGGACTTTCGATGGAGTTCCGACAAACTTTTTGAATGAACGGACTTGGCCACACACAATCACACAAAATTCTGACGGATTTGAACGTGATGACGTACAACCGGACTAGAATAAGGAAGTTTATAGCCAGTAGCCAATAGCTGCCCTATCGTCGTTGTTTGTCCGTCGAACTAGCATACAGACGAGCGGATTTTTCGATAGGAACTGGTTCTGGCGGAGTTCCGGCGGGAAAATTTAAAACATGTTCTATTTCTAAAGTCTGTCAGAATTTTCGACAGTAAAAGTGCGATGGAGCCCACACACGATCGAATTGTCCGACGGATTCATTCCGTCGGACATTTGCTGTCGAAAAGTCCTCTCGTGTCTACGTGACATTAGAAGCCTCCAACTATCCTCTATATCCATCACTTAGTTGTTTTAGCTGCCTTTAATTGAAGTGGAGATTCCGACAGACAAAGTCAGATGGGAGCTTTTCATCGTATTCTGACCGTGTATGCCCCATCGGACTTTTTTTTTCCATCGAAAATTCAGACGGACTTAGATTATTCCAAAGGCAAAACCGGTCATGTGTACAGGGCATAGTTTTTCCAGTAGCTTTTTACACATTGGCTCATACAGCTCATGTATTAGGTAGGAAGATGAGGAAAGAATCCTAGATTTCCCAATGCATGTGTGGATTAAAATTGAAGTGGAGTGTTCAGTAAACCAGCCAATGTTCAAAGGTCAGTCAACAAAAAAGTCTAGAACCCTGTGGTCATGTACAATTTCAGCAATATCCTTTTTATCTGGCACAGTTTGCACAGCAGTCTTTACATTTACTGCTAGTATGAATTTTCTGCATAGTACACAAGCATTGTGAAGCACAAGTAAGTTCTTTTCTATGCAGTCATTAGAGTACCCACAATGTCCCCATGACAACGTTTGACCGTCAAGAACGCGGTGATGTACAACACTACGACGAGCCGAGAAAATGAATTTCAATGCTTCTGAACATGCGTCAAATTGTTTCCGAGCATGCGCAGGAATTTTGCGTGTCGGAATTTGTACAGACGATCGGAATTTCCGATTTGAACTTTTTCAGACCGAAAAATTGATAACCTGCTCTCAATCTTTTGCTAGCCGAAATTGAAAAAAAAAATTAAATGGAAAAAAAATCAAAATAAAAAAAAGAGAATAAAAGAATATATAAAACAAAAAAAAAAAAAATTTCTGCTCACATCTTTTTTTGCTACCGAAATTCAGCAAAAGTCCGATGGAGCATACACACGATCGGACATTCCGACAGACAAAGTCAGATGGGAGCTTTTCATCGGATATTCTGACCGTGCGTATGCCCCATCGGACTTTTTCCATCGAAAATTCAGACGGACTTAGATTATTCCAAAGGCAAAACCGGTCATGTGTACAGGGCATAAGTGTTTTTCCAGGTATTTATAAGTAAAGGGTAAACAATTTTACACATTGGCTCATACAGCTCATGTATTAGGTAGGAAGATGAGGAAAGAATCCTAGATTTCTTTTCCAATGCATGTGTGGATTCAGACCAATCATAAATAAATAAATAAATGAAAGTGTTCAGTAAACCAATGCAAAGGTCAGTCCAAAAAAGTCTAGAACCCTGTGGTCATGTACAATTTCAGCAATATCCTTTTTATCTGGCACAGTTTGCACAGCAGTCTTTACATTTACTGCTAGTATGAAGTCTGAGGTTTTACAAGCAGTGAAGGGACAGATGAAACCAGTGAGTAATTTTTCTATGCAGTTTTAGAGTACCCAAATATGACAACCCCCCGAAATATATTTCTACTTAGAGAAAACAGTCTGCTGAGGACCAGACTAAAGCTGGCCATATATGGATCAATATTCATCCAGTTTAGCAGGGACTGGCTACATTTCGATCCATGTTGGGCCAATGTGGTTGAACAGAAGTCAATCTACCGATCAACATCTGTTTGCTCGATCAGGCTATAGACTACAGCACTGATCTACAGCATGTGTTCTGATGGTGGGGAAGTCTCCCTGCTCTCAGAATATAATGACACAGTGGGGGGGATTCCCCTGTTCACCTCAAATTTGTGAATGGGGAATCAGATCAGTTTTTTCACTCAACTTGCTGGTTGAACAAAGAAAAATAAACTTACCTATGACTAGCCCAAGGCTCTGGTCATTTTAGTAATTTATTATTGCTAATATGAAATGGGATCCTATTTGTTATGTGATCATAATGTAAGACAGAATTTCTGTTAGCCAAACATAGATTTTAGAAACATTATACTACAATACTGTATTGTATATTCAGAAAGCAACATAAAGTAGAGAGTGGAGATAGAAGCATAGCTACAAATCATCTCAGCCTCAGTATATATACCTTCAAATAAACCCCCCCCCCCCCTTCCAACAGTACTCTACCAGTACCAACAGTAGATATTAGCACATGTAGCGATACCCCCAGTTAAGAGGGCCGCTGATTTGTTTTGGGTCCCTGAGTACAGCTCCACCAACCCCCGGCAATTTGCTCTACCCGCTCTGGCACAGTTAGTCAAGGGGTATGTATCTATGCACATATAAACATCACTTATACTCTAAGTGTAATGGGTATGAACTCACAAGCAGACTGCTGAAATAAGAATAACTGGCTTTACTTTGTCAGTAAGGAAAAGAAATAGCAACATGCATTTAAACATATGACTTACAATACTTTAGCAGGTCCCTGCAATATGCACTTTAACATGTACACACATATGTATCAAACTAGCAATGGGGAACGGAGCGCCAAATGTAGCGACCGTCTGCTATGCACCCCTGAGGTGCAATAAATCTATCTGCGCCTACCTAACGGACCAGACCTGATCCCTAGCAATAGAGCTCAGTCCTTGAATAAGTACAGTATTCTTCACCGGCAATAGATCTGTAGAGGTGGTGCACATGTAGATTTAAATGGTATACTTGTAATCCACAAAAAGTAACATCTGCTGCTCTGAGGTAAATTGTGCCTTGGCAGTTCAATAGGCATGAGAGTTTGTGTATCAATGCAGGATGAGCCTTTCAGCTCTCTCACCAATCCTGGGGTACCGTCCTCAGCTCCGGTCCCTCCAATGGCGGCTCCGGTCTCCTCAGTCACAGCCCCTGCGCTCCGGTCCTCAGCTCCGACCGACCGACTGTAGGGAAGAGTCTCCGCTCTGCTGCTGCTGACCCTGAGGGATGCGAGTCTCACTCCATCTGCTGCAAGGCCCAGGCTTCAGGCCTTCAGCAGATCCGGTCCGCACAGGTGTCTCCTCAGGAACCAGTCTCCGCGTCACCAGCTCAGTCAGAAGAGGCGTCCCAGTCAGACGCGGCATCAGAAGAGGAAGTGTCCCAAGAGGAAGAGGCGGTCTCTCCTCTTCCTTTTTATAACCTCCCCCAGCAGCCTCTCGGGCGGAAACAAGCAGCCCGGGAGCCTGGGGAATCATGGGGGATGTAGTCTCTTCCCTAAAAGGGGTACGACCCCGCTACACACTCCCCCCACTTTGAATCTTTGGTCCCCAAAGACAGTGTTCAAACTACAAACTTTCTCGGGAACAATACTTTCACATAATTTGGACAGGGGAGCTTCCCACCAATTGGCATAAGATGGGGAGCTGTCCTGTCTACAGGTCACTTCAGTGTGGGTGACCTGTTTAACTGTGCCAGAGAGTGAGCTGGGGTTGCCCTCCACCAAATGAACAGTGGATGGGTCAGGGCTTTCAGCACTTCTCCTTGCTGTGGTAACAGAGTCCTCTGAACTTTCTCCCATCTTGGGGTAAGTTAACTTCCTGGGAGGCTTCACACTTCTGCAAGCTCTCTGTTCTCTTGGGACTTCTTCAGGAACACATTCCGGCAACATCTCTGGTTCTGGAACATCTACTTCTTCCTCTGAGTAGAGACCAGGAATATCTTCCCAGCACTCAGGCACAACACTGAATGGCACAAACTCTGTGGCTTCTGGGTTCAATGTTCCATCTTCCACATCTTCAGTAGGTGGAAGATCTATGGCAGAATTTCCTGGGGTTGAGGAAGGCCATAGCCATTCAAGTTCTCCTCTTTCTTCTTCTGGTTGGGGGTCCTGTCCACCCCTAGCTTGGGATGTCTGAGACCTAGTATTAGGCCTGGGGGTATCCAGAATGGAAACAGATTCAGGTACGTCTCTTGCTGGAGGCATTCTGACTGCTTCAGTGAGTGGGAGCAAGTGATTCCTATGCCAGGTCTTCAAAGGCCCCACTCTCCCTTCTGGCTTCAACTTGTAGACAGGCAATCCTGGAAGTTTCCTACAGATGATATATGGCTCTGATCTCCATCTATCAGCAATCTTGTGTTTTCCAGGGATCCCTAGATTGCGTAACAGTACACGGTCCCCAGGCTGTAGGTCCTGTACTCTAACTTTCAAATCAAAGTTCCGCTTGTTTCGGGCCCCCCTCTGGTCGGAGGCCGCTTGAGCTTTCTCATAAGCTATCTTCAGACTGTGCCTCAGTCTGTCCACATATCCTTTGTGGGAGGCAGCAGAGGCATGGTCTAAAGAAATGCCGAAGGCCAAATCCACTGGCAATCTTGCTTCTCTCCCAAACATAAGTCGGTAAGGAGAGAAACCTGTCACATCACTTGTGGTGCAATTGTAGGCATGCACCAGAGCTGATATGTGTTGACTCCAATGTTGCTTCTTCTCTGTTTCCAAAGTTCCCAACATGTTCAATAGGGTCCTGTTGAACCTTTCAGGCTGGGCATCACCTTGAGGGTGATACGGTGTGGTTCTAGTCTTCTCTACTCCCAGAGAATCTAGTAGCTTCCTGATCAGGCGACTCTCAAAGTCCCTTCCTTGGTCTGAATGGATTCTCTGTGGCAGTCCATAGTGAACAAAGTACTTCTCCAAAAGTACCTTGGCTACTGTAGAGGCCTTCTGGTCCTTGGTTGGGAAAGCCTGAGCATAACGGGTGAAATGGTCGGTTACCACCAGAACATTTCCCAATCCACTCAAATCGGGTTCAAGGCAGAGAAAATCAATGCATACCAGATCCATTGGGCCTTGACTCTGTAGGTGGCCCATTGGGGCAGCTTGATGTGGTAAAGTCTTCCTCTGAATGCATCTTGCACAGGAATGGCAATACTCCTCCACTTCGGCCCTCATGCAGGGCCAATAAAACCGGTCTCTGACAAGTTGGAAGGTTCTCTCTGCTCCCAAGTGACCATGCTGGTCATGTAAGGCAATCAGCACAGTCTCTCGATGCTTCTCTGGGAGAAACAACTGCCACTTGTCTTCTGGGCCATCAGAGGGGCCCCTTCGGTAGACTACCCCCTGATGCACCTGTAGCTTGTCCAACTCTCTCCTCAGTAGGCGAGCTTCTTTAGAAGGGTGAAGGCGAAGTCCCTCTGGACTCCTGTCTTCCAGGGCTTCCAGGACCAATCTCCCCATGGGGTCTTCCAATTGGTCACACCTTAACTCTTTCTTGGACAGCTTCGGTAGACACTCTTCTTCTAGTTGAGTTACCCCACAGTAACACTTCGGGACTCCCACTGTGGTAACTCCTACCTCTTCAGCTCTGGATCCTCCTCTGGCTTGGAGTTCAGCCCCCTGACAAAGGGCTCGCACTCCATCTGGTGCCACTTGGGTCCAGTCTTCCCAATCATCAGCTATGATATGGGATCTTCGGGACAGGGCATCTGCATCCCTATTTCCAGCCCCTGGTCTGTACTTGAGACTGAAATTGAATCCAGACAACGCCGCCAACCATCTGTGTCCAGTTGCATCCAGCTTGGCGGTGGTGAATAGATAGGTCAAGGGGTTGTTATCTGTCTTTACAGTAAACTCGGCCCCATACAGATAGTCTCTCAGTTTGTCAACAACTGCCCATTTGAGGGCTAAGAACTCCAACTTGTGGGTGGGATAGTTCTTCTCGGAGGGGGTCAGGCTCCGGCTCACATAAGCCACTGGTCGTAGCTGGTCTTCGTACTCCTGGTAGAGTACTCCACCTAGGCCCTCATGGCTGGCATCAACATGTAGCTCATATGGTCTAGTGGGGTCAGCATAGGCCAAAACTGGGGCTGTGGTGAGACTCCTCTTCAAGGTCCTGAAAGCCTCTTCACACCTTGAATTCCACTGGTCTTTGACCGACTCACCGGGCCTCCTAGGCCCCAACCCATCTTCCTCTCCTTCTGTCTTAAGCAGTTCGTTTAGGGGTTTTGCAATGCGGGCAAACCCATCCACAAACCTGCGGTAGTAGGAGCAGAACCCCAAGAAAGACCGGAGTTCTGTAACTGTTGTGGGTCTTGGCCACGAAGTAACTGCCTCCAACTTCTCAGGGTCTGTAGCCACTCCTTTTTCAGACACTATGTGTCCCAGATAGTTCACAGAAGACTGATAGAACCGACACTTCTCGGGAGAAAGTTTAAGTCCCTCTTCACTGAGCCTCTTCAGTACTTTCTCCAATCTGGCTTCATGTTCTTCCAAAGTCTTTCCAAAGACAATGACATCGTCCAGGTACACAAGGACTTCTATGAGGTTCATGTCTCCAACTGTCCTTTCCATAAGGCGTTGAAATGTAGCAGGAGCTCCAGATAGGCCCTGGGGCATCCTGTTGAACTCAAAGAATCCCACTGGGGTTATGAAGGCAGTCTTTTCTCTATCCTCTGGATGCATGGGGATTTGGTAATACCCACTCTTGAGGTCCATCACACTGAACCACTTAGCTCCAGATAAACTCTGTAAGGCATCTTCTATCCTTGGCGTGGTGTACTGGTCAGGGATGGTCCTCCTGTTGAGAGTTCTGTAGTCAATGCAGAGCCTCAATGACCCATTCTTCTTCCTGACTACCACAATTGGGGAGGCATAGGGGCTTCTGGACTCCCGAATCACTCCCATCTTCTTCAGTTCCGCAAGCTGCTCCCTCAGATCCTCCAGATCTGCTAGCGGGACTCGCCTCACTCTCTCTCTGAATGGCTTGTCCTCTTGCATGCAGATTCGATGGGTGGCACTCCTCGCACACCCCACATCAAACTCATCTTTAGAGAAAATCTTCTCCCATCTGGTCAGCTGGGCCTTGGCTCTCTCTTTCCAAGCTCCAGGTAGGTTAGGGTTTTCCATGGAGAGTTTCTCCCAAACATCTTCTCCTTCACCCGCCCCCTTCACTTCTGACCAGCCAACTGGGACAGCAGGACTCACCTGTCCCAGCAGCATCCTGGCAGGGATCTCCACGGGCCGCTCCGTGGGGTTCCTCACACTGACAGGGACTCTTCCTCTGGCCTTCTTCAGGTCCTTCAGTGAAATTACTTCTGGTATCACCTCCAGACCTGAGTGACCCTCCATTGGGTCGGGTTCCAACATTACAAAGGGGCCAGGCTGCTCCCAAGTAAGTTTCACCGTGGCTCTCATGCAGGTCACCTCTCCAGGCTGTAACACTGCTCCTTCTTTTCCAAGCCTCCATACCCTTCCTATCCCCTCACTTGGGGTCTTCTGCTCTAGGACCAACCGCTGGTAGGCTGCCTTCAGCATGGGATGGATCTTGGGGGCTGAAAGATTCTCTTTCTTCACCAGGGGGGTCAGAAGCCTTCTGACTAGGTCCGTGTTCGTCCCTATGATCAGGGAAGTCTTGCTGGTTCCTGGTGGGCGGGGACACACCACTGCTAAGGTGTCAAACACTTCAGTCTTCCCAGCTACGGATGGGTCAAAGGTCAACCGTATGGGTAGGTATCCATCATAGGGGAAACTCTGAGTTCCCAGTCCCCTTATCTCCAACTCTTCTATCTTCTGTATTGGCAGATGACTCAGGTATCTGTCATAGAAGTCCCTGTACAATAGGGTCACTTGTGCTCCAGTGTCTAGGAGGGCCTTTGTGTACACTCCTTCCACCTGGATGGGTACAGAAGGGGATGGACCAACTAGCTTTTCTGGGTAAGGCCGAGTTGATGCTGTCCTCTTCTGCGGACTCTTTTCCTTTTTACTTGATCTGCACTTGCTCCTTTCTTGAGCCTGGTATGCATTAATTTTCTCCCTCTTAGTGGGAGTGTGAACCCGTTGCGGGACATTGTTATCTCTCACTTTTGAGGGTTCTCGTTTAGGAGTACTGCATTCCTTCCGAGGGGTCTTGCCCCCTTTCTCTGGAGTGTACCTTGGTTGAGGATCCCTGGGTTCCTTCCGAGGGGTCTGATCTCCTCTTCTCTTTCCGTTATTCTTCTTGGAGCTCACTGAAGGTGATGGGCACCCGGTTGACTCCTTCACCGGGGCCCTTTGGCGTTTCCCGCCGGCTGGCGGCTTTCTGTTTTCTTCTTCTTGGGACTGGAACATACAGCTGCAATATGACCAATTCCTCCACAATTAAAGCAGATCATCTCACCGTAGTCAGGTGGGAATGCTGGTGCTGAAACAGCTGGAAACAATTGCCTCCTGCTTGTTTCTTTCTTGGGACTGGGCGTCTCTTTCGCCACTAGAGACGTCAGTATCTCCATCATCTGGGACATCTGCAACTTCAGGGCATCTACCTCTGTCTCTCTTTCAGGGGTTAAGGCCGACCTGACCGTGGCCACTGGAAGTTTTGTAGACCCCATCACCTGCTTTTCCCTTTTCTCTTCCAACATGGCCTCCTCTTCTCTGACCATTCGAATGAGATCGGGGTAGTCCAGGCTCTTCCCATCCTGCCGGGTGCGTAGAATTAGTGCGACAGGGTCCAGGGGTTGGGCTCCCCTCATCACCTGCTGGGCACGGGCTTCATCTACCTTCCCCGGATCTATCCCCTTCTTCAGGATAATCCTATGCAGGATCTTGTCTATGCGTCCCATGTACTCCGACAGCTTCTCCCCTGTCTTCTGGTAACAGTGTTCCAGTTGATAGGTAAGTTCTGTGATTTTTTCTGTCCCACCAAACACACTTTCCAGGATGTCTATGTAGTCCTGGGCAGTGCAATCCTTTTTGCTTGTCTTCAGATTGCGTATGGCCTCTAAGGCAGGTCCTTTTAGGCTCTCAACAATCCTTTGCTTCTTTCTGCCTTCTGAGACCTCCCATTCTTCTAAGGCCTGCGTGGCACCATCTAACCACTCTTCAAATCCCTCTTCTCCCGAGGGTACAGGTGTCCTCCCTGAGAACATCCGGAGTTTCCTGTATCCCGACATTGGGTAGTCCCCGGGGTCTCTTCTGCACTGAGTCACAATTTCCCCTAGGACAGCACACAGTTCTGCACTAAGAGTAGTCTGTGCGGGGCTTTCCGCGCCCTTCTGCTCTTCCTGCCTGGGGGATAGCATGGTTTTCACAGGAGAACAGTCTCCCTTCCGCGGCAGCGCATGCAGCACTTGGTAGGCCTGACCATTCGGTGCCTGTATGCTTTGGCTCCTGAACTGCTCTGGAGTCTCTTCCTTCCATTCTATTAAGGCGTATGTGTACCCAGCATCATTTCTCATGTCCGTTATCCATGACTTGTGGCATGGGGATAAGGACATTATGAGCTGCTTGACTGCCTCTCTCTGCCATATCCCTGGCAGTTCAATGACTGCTGCTGCGGCTGGATCAGTGGCCCATGTTGCGGACCACCGTCCCACTTCTATTGGGTCCATGCCGGTACCTTCTGGCGGCTTTTCCCGCTGACTCAGGATCCCGGACGAGCCCCCACGTGTAGCGATACCCCCAGTTAAGAGGGCCGCTGATTTGTTTTGGGTCCCTGAGTACAGCTCCACCAACCCCCGGCAATTTGCTCTACCCGCTCTGGCACAGTTAGTCAAGGGGTATGTATCTATGCACATATAAACATCACTTATACTCTAAGTGTAATGGGTATGAACTCACAAGCAGACTGCTGAAATAAGAATAACTGGCTTTACTTTGTCAGTAAGGAAAAGAAATAGCAACATGCATTTAAACATATGACTTACAATACTTTAGCAGGTCCCTGCAATATGCACTTTAACATGTACACACATATGTATCAAACTAGCAATGGGGAACGGAGCGCCAAATATAGCGACCGTCTGCTATGCACCCCTGAGGTGCAATAAATCTATCTGCGCCTACCTAACGGACCAGGCCTGATCCCTAGCAATAGAGCTCAGTCCTTGAATAAGTACAGTATTCTTCACCGGCAATAGATCTGTAGAGGTGGTGCACATGTAGATTTAAATGGTATACTTGTAATCCACAAAAAGTAACATCTGCTGCTCTGAGGTAAATTGTGCCTTGGCAGTTCAATAGGCATGAGAGTTTGTGTATCAATGCAGGATGAGCCTTTCAGCTCTCTCACCAATCCTGGGGTACCGTCCTCAGCTCCGGTCCCTCCAATGGCGGCTCCGGTCTCCTCAGTCACAGCCCCTGCGCTCCGGTCCTCAGCTCCGACCGACCGACTGTAGGGAAGAGTCTCCGCTCCGCTGCTGCTGACCCTGAGGGATGCGAGTCTCACTCCATCTGCTGCAAGGCCCAGGCTTCAGGCCTTCAGCAGATCCGGTCCGCACAGCTGTCTCCTCAGGAACCAGTCTCCGCGTCACCAGCTCAGTCAGAAGAGGCGTCCCAGTCAGACGCGGCATCAGAAGAGGAAGTGTCCCAAGAGGAAGAGGCGGTCTCTCCTCTTCCTTTTTATAACCTCCCCCAGCAGCCTCTCGGGCGGAAACAAGCAGCCCGGGAGCCTGGGGAATCATGGGGGATGTAGTCTCTTCCCCTAAAAGGGGTACGACCCCGCTACACACAAATTCAGAATGCTTATCTATAGCCACTACTAAATATGCTAGGAAAAATAAATAAAATATTATTTTAAATAAAGATACACTCCAGTTAAATTGTAAAAATATATCTTGAGATGATAACAAAATGCACATGCCACTGTCTAATTTGTGCATTCATTTGAGTAATGGGAGGAGTTCCCAGGGAAAGTTGGTATAGAGTGACCCCAGACAGTATGCCATATCAAAAAGTTTGTGCATTTGTCAGCCATTTGTCAGCCATATATTGCTGTAATGGACTAGCAATCTGGTGATATGGAACCACCCTCCTTCCTGTCCTTTACAAACATAAAGCCTTAGGTAAAAATAAATGGCAGTACTATGAAATATCCCACAGCTAATCAGTCTGTGTCTGCGTCCGTCTGTGTCTGTCTTTGAATGTGATTATTAATGCAAGAATCATATAGAAATGTTATACAGCATAGGCTTCAGGAGATACACACCTACTGCTCTCCTAATGATCATATATATTATAACATCTTATTAGTGTTATCTGGACTGTAGCTGATAACTGCTGTCATGATCCAAGTTTCAAGTGACCAGCTCTTGGCGGTAATCACATGGGCTATGGTGTCATTGTACCTGGTGATGGTCTGTAATATTTCAAAACATCACTGTGACACCAATATAATCTTGCAATCTTGCAATAAATTCAGGGGCATACCATAATCTGTTAAAGCTAAGGACTTGGTACCTTACCTCCAACTACTCGTTCTCAAACTGATTCCTGAGCTCACTCCACGTGATCTACTCATTAACAGAGCACACAGGATCCTTAAGTCTCAGCAACTGCCCGACTTCCCTAGGGACCTTTTAGCATGCATAAACTTTTACCATATTAGGTATAATCTCCTTATGGCTTCACCATACATCAGCCTCTTCCTCTTTCAAGACCTCTCAACAGCGATCTCCCAGAAAAGGAAGGAATTTTCACCTGTCACCACACTGTTAAGAGATTGCAACATTCTTCAAACCAAAGTCCAGGTTACGTTTCATATCCAACAGGTCACTATCATATCTCTGAAGGAGGGATTTAGGCAATTACACGACTCAATGGGATGTAAGGGGCCACAAATAATATGGGACTCTCCTCATCCGTGGGGCATCCCTTTCAACCTTGCAGGCTCATTATGATGTCCGCTAAGTGTTCATCTCAAACACCCTGAGAGTGTAGTTCCCTCAAATGTGTTATCACTAGACATGTGCATTCATTTTTGTCTAAATGCATTTTCGTATGAATTTTGAACGTGCAGAATCCGAAAACCTGAAAGATCCGACATAAACAAATGCTTTATTTTCATTTTCGTTGCAATAGTTCGATATAGATAGGAGATTCGACATGACGCTGACAATAGTGTGTCCATCGAACCTGTGGTCGAATGTGCCTAACCTTAGCTCTATTAGTTCAAGATTATTCTACATAGAGAGAAAAGATTCAACATTATGGAGACAATAGCAAAAAAGTTTGAATGTGCCTAACCTAACTCTATTAGTCCAAGATTATTAGACATAGAGAGAAAATATTCGACATGAAGATTCGACGAAGCAGTCGCCGTGAGCAGACATTTATTGTCAAATGCTCTGCCCATAGGCTATAGAAGAATTCTAATGTTGGTTGACTAGTAATAATAATTAATAAATATAATTATTACTGGTGTCATACAACATTAGAATTCTACTATAGCTTGTAAGCAGAACATTTGACCAGAAATGTACGATTGCGGCGTCGTACAGTTTAGTTGCTCTGTCGAATCTTCTTAGAACATTCGACAGACACCATAAGCCTTCAATGACAGATTCAACCTTAATTATTTCGGATTTGCAGACAAATGCATTTTTTAACTAAACTAAATAAATAAAAACGAATTTCAGGAGTAACTAAATAAATACATTTTTCGAACGAAAACAAAATTCAGAAACAAAATATATCAGTGTGCGCATGTCTAGTTATTTACCCCCCCCCCCCCCAGGTAGATTGTGTGCCAAGCACACTAGATTTTCTATGATTATGCTTTTGTTATGTATGGAAAATGTTTATAATTTTTATTTATTTTTGTTTGATTCTTACTCGGGTATCTCACTAATCGTTCATATTCATAAAGCTCCTTGCTATTCATGTGCAGTGATTGTAATGGTCCTTCTCTATCCGCTGCTCTCATTGCTTATCTTTATTCCCCATACCACTACTATTAATGCTAAGGGACTTAACAGCCCCTTCAAGAGGTCGAGACTCTGGAAGGAAGTACTTTATCAGAAGACTGACATTGTTTGTGTGCAAGAAACACACTTTGCGCAACAAAAAAGCCCCTTCATGTCATCATAAACTTTTTTCCACACCAATTTTTGATAATGCTAACAAGAAGGTAAGGTGAGTCCTGATTGCTATATGTGATTGTTTTTCCTTTCAGATGCATCATGTTGAGGCTGACCCCTCTGGCAGATATCTTATACTCTCAGTTTCCTTTAACTGACTCCCCCTTGGTAATTGTCAATAATTACACCCCAAATACCCATCAAAAATGCTTCTACAAACATATTTTGGGAAAGCTACAACACTTTACAAAAGAACATATTATTATATGCAGTGACTTTAACTACGTAGCTGATCTGGTGTTGGATTCTTCTAGCAGCTCCAGAAAGTGTCTTACTGCATTGTCCTCTCTCCTCCAATCCAAGGGTTTATATGAGCCATGGTGTTCTCTGCATGGATCGGAAAAGGACTATACCTTTTACTCGTCTGCCAAAAAATCTTTCTCTAGGATTGATCTGTTCCTGACACATAAAAACACCCTATAATTTATTTCTTGAGCTACCATAGGTCGTATTACGTGGTCAGACCACACGCCTGTCACTATCACCCTCTCTTCTAATTCAACAACTAAATAAACAGAACACTCTTTGGCGCATGAATGTATCTCTTCTTGTTCATTCTACATATCAGGAACAGATCTGAGATGGACTTGTTTTCGCCTAAATACTGGTTCAATTACACTACTCAATGGAATTCAAATGACACTACCCTATGGAATGTGCATAAATATATATATTTTTATTTTTTTTTCAAATGTTTTTATTGATAAAATCAAAAGGTTTAACAAGGTATAATTCACATTTTACAGGTTAATTTGTCAGGCTCGTTATTTAACATTGGCTTAAAATGTTAAAAGAACAAAAAACAATATCTAATACAGAGAACCCAGCATAGTCCTTGGTTTATCCAGACAGATCGCACATTTTGTAGTCGGGTGTGCAATGTGTATAGTGATGTCAAAAATGCCGGTGAGTGAGTCATAATACCTCTGGATGAGGTAAAGTATAGTGATTCAGGGAGAATTATTAGGTGTTGGCAGTCAACTAGGGGACCCTATGAGTAAGTGCTCAGGTTTGATTGGTGACCTATTCGATCAGGTAAGAATGTATAGCTTTTTGTGGGTCAGTGGAAAAGTGGACTCTGATATCGCTGAGCTGTGCATACCTCTACAACTGTTTTTATTTTCACATTAAGAGACTCCATCTCAACTGGTATGCGTATGGCAATAAACGCGTCGCCCTCCTGGCCAAACAAGTAAATAACCCTCGAGATATTGCTGACTGCTTTAGCAAATTGTATTCCAAATCGTATTAGCTAAGTTCATCTGGTACAGAACCTATCCCTAAACCTGACTTGATACAACAATTTTTAGATTCAATCCACCCCCTGCAATTACCTCTGATCAGCTGACAGATCTCAAAAGACCTTTCTCAGAAAAAGAAATATTGCTGGCAATAGCCACGCTCCCTCTACATAAAGCCCCCAGACTGGATGGCTTTTGTAACAAATATTACAAATCTTTCACCTCCATTCTCACTCCACATTTATGTAAATCCTTTAATCGCTTTGTGTCCACAGGAGAGATACCCAGAAAACCCTTAGAGGCCCTGATAGTCACCATCCCAAAACTAGGTAAATCACACGATGACCCCACTAATTAAAGACCTATTTTACTGCTAAACACTGACCTGAATTTACACTCAAAAAATCTTAGCTACTCGTCTTTCTCAATACATTCCTAATCTGGTGCATTCTGACTATTTAGGCGCTGTGCCTTGCAAGCAGGCCTCTGATCATACCAGGAGATTTATCGACTTCATTCAATGGGCCAAGCACCATAGAACGCCTTCCCAAACTGCCAGAGTATGGGCATCAAGCATGTTATCAACACCCTTTAACATCACTAATAGCACTCAGCAAGGATACCCCTATCTCCCCTTATTTTCGCTCTAGTGATGGAACCACTAGCAGAAGCTATTAGGGCTCATCCTACGATCTTGGGTTTGAAAATTGGTAGTCTTATGCACAAAATTGGCCTATATGCAGACAATGTAATAATCTCTAACCCATTACTGTCCCTGCCAGCGCTTTAGAGTCTTTTAAAGCTTTTGTTGAAGTATCCCTGTATAAGGTCAATTGCTCTAAATTGTGTATGTTTGATATATATTTAGACTCAGCCACTAAACAGAAAATGTCAACCTCGCCACCTTTTCCATGGACACTTACCTCCTCTTTCACTTATTTAAGTATATGGCTAGTCACCCCCTCATCCAATCTCCTCCGCCTGAATTTCTAAAATAGCCTTGATTGACGTTCCTTATGTCACATATCTTGTACTTATTCCATGCCATTCCAGACACATGGCTACTAAGTCAACTTCCCACACTCCAACAGACTCTTAACTCATTCATATGGGAGGGGAAACCTCACCGAATACAGCACTATGCACATCACCAGAAGCAGCTGGAATGGGAGCCCAGGACATTAGGAGTAATTATAAAGCTATCATTCTAGACAAGGCCAAACAATGGTGGATCTCTGTGCCCCATTACTCCTGGCAATTGAACAGACAACACTAATATATAAAACTAAACATCTACTGAATGGTTTGTGGCTACAACTTCGCCCACCACACTCATTCTTAAGCACAGTCAATGACACTTTAAAAACTTGGAGGGCCAAACTGCAACATGTCAATGGTCTCTCAAAACTATTTCATCTATGCCTCTTTCTGCCTCTGAACTTAAGTGATGGTCTGTCTCTTACTGGCTGGATATCAACAAATATCTGCAAATTCACAATATTTTATTATCTCACAAATTGTGAGACTCAAACCTTTCCTCGGACCTTATTTGCATATACGAACATTCTCAATCAATGAAAAAAGGGATCTCCAGTGTTAAATAAGCTAACCACGAACCCTAGGGAAAATCAGAAACTGCCATCAATGGAACACTGTGAGCAAACCGAGTATCTTGGTAGATGCCACTTGGCAAAGTGGCATCAGGCAATCCAAAACCCTCTTAAATTCTCGAAATGCTTAAATCATTGGGAATCTGCCCAAAAAATCTTACATAATTGTTACTATACACCCACCAAACTGGCACGTATATACCCTTCCCACTCTTACTCTTAGAAGAGCATGTGACCATATTGGCTTCTCGCTTCAAATTTGGTGGAACTGCCCAGGACTTGTCACCTTCTGGAAAAATGTCAACGCTCTTAATCTCAATAACAGTAATTCCCATTGATATATCACCACAGCTGGGCCTGCTGGAACTTGACAATTGGACTAGTATTTTTCGCTCGGTAATTACACACATACTTATAGCAGCACGACTCACTATTGCACATAAATGGAAAAGTGACTCACCCCCCTACTATTCAACAACTTATTAATACTCTGAATGACCACCTACACATGGAACTCATGTTCACTAAGACCCACTTTAGCATGTCTAAATTCTACACTAACTGGGCGCGCTGGTTGCAAGATCCTACAAGCACCTCTGGAATGTGCTAACATGCCACTTTACCCTCCTGAATTCTGCAGTGCCATGAGTCATCTTATTCCCAGCAAGGAATCACTAATGATGTCCATTATGGATTTTACTATAATTGCTGCTTGCACTGTCTGATTGCTTTTCTCTATTCTCACTTGGTCCAGTGATACCTGAAAAGTTTGTACTGTATTCATAGGTGTGCGCAGCCTATTGCATTAGGGTGTGCACCCCAAAGCTCAAACACGCGTGCGTGTATATATGTATGTGTAATATATACACACACACTCATAAATAAATGTAAAAAACATTTTAAAATGTATCAAAACATGGACATGTTAGTAGGGCAGAGGTTGGTGTCAGTAGTTTTTTTATTATTGTATTTTTGTATTTAAAAAAAAAAAAAATTAGGAGCCCCATTGGGTGGCTTTGGTGAAAAATCAGCAGAGGGAATCTGCGCCGCACAGGGTGATTAGGGTGTGCCTGGGCACACCCCCTCCGCACACCTATGACTGTATTGTTATTCTTTTTACCTATAATCAGTGAGCCTACTACAGGCTTTTCAAGTTGCCGCTCAGTTTCTGCCTTTACAATTTATGCTTATGTACACAACATTTCAAAATTTTCAAGAAAACTGGAGGTTAAAAAAAAAATCACTCTCTGTATTGTGCATCGAGTAAAGGAGATCAAGGCAACCTTATGATTGAAAATAGTCAATAGCATACAAGTGCATCATAAAGCCATTTGTAAAATGGTAAACAGCAGCTTTGGAATTTGGGTGCACTGGTTCCCATCCCCAACACATTGCACCATCAATGCAGCCTTACTTGTGGGATCAGCTTCTGCCTTTCATCGCACCACTGGCACGCTACTGCTAAAATCCTCTAGGCTAAGTAAGCAGTTCCCACCTGGATGCTCTTTTTACATATGGCTTTATGATGCACTATTTGTATGCTATTGACTATTTCAATCATAAGGCTGCCTTGATCTCCTTTACATGATTCACATTACGGAGAGTGTTTTTATTTACAATAACACTGGATTGTGTGCTACGAGATTATATTGCTGTCATATTGATATTTTGAAATCCTATAGACCTATCACTAGGTACCACAACACCTTAGCCCATATGATTACCCCCAAGCACTGGTGACTTGAAACATGGATGATGACTTTATTTACACTACTCCTGTTTTTTTTTTCTGTGTAGCTGTTGGGGGGACAATAAGTCACTTATAGACTTCCAACACCTGCACAGTCTTGTTGTTATGGTTTTAGTGACAAAATATTGTGTTATATGGTACAAGCTGATAACTGCTATGAAACCTCTTTCTTTGTTGCTGCTACATTATCCTTCTGCAGTGTGGACAGGGCTGAACTGAATATTCATTAATGCAGAAGTGCAGAAGCCATCTTTAAGGAGACCACTTTGTAATGCTTGTCTATGGAGTGTCTCCAGTGCAGGGGGCAGTCATCTTGACTGAGTCTACGCTGAGTCTGGAAGATGGTGATTTGCTGCAAGCAGGTAGAGGAGGGTCTGCAGGCTGCTGAGAGAAAGAGTAGAGGGCTGTCTTGAAGCCAACAAATAAAAGGATTGAGCCGGCAACTCTGTCCATATAGCGAATTTAATGGTTGGTTTCATGACGTGACAAGCAAAACATGTGGCGTGTTTCGGCAACAGCCTAAAGCCCCATACACACGGTCGGACAATCCGCGGACCAGGTCGGTCGGATCCTGTCCGTCGTACTTTGTCCGATGTTGGTGTTGCGTACACACGGTCGGACTACGTTGTCGGAATATCCGGTCTGGAAGAACGTCGTGACGTAAGTCGTCGTCCACGAGATTACAAAAGGGAAGTTCAGCACCACGTCAGGCACCCGTTGGGCTCCTTCTGCTGATCCCGTGTTTATCGAGAGTTAGTGGAAGTTTGGTGACTTAAGATTCGCGCTTCTCAGTTTTCTGACTCAGATCGTTACTGCTCTTCAGTTTGTGCTTGTCGTGCGTATCTGTTTATTAGTGCGTGTAGTCAGTTCGCATTTGTTGGTCATTGCGGCCTATATCTTGATATAGGACGCTTTGATTTGCACTGCTTATTGTCTGCTCGTTTCTGGTATTCATTTTGTTCTTTCAGGCCTTGCTGTTTATCGGTGCTTTCTGTTTGTCCGTTCTGACCAGCCGACCTTTTGTGACCTTCTGAGCGATGTTTCCCGTGCGTACTCGTCGCCGAGTTCGTGCTGTACGCGGAATTGGTGTCGGGCTTTTAGCTTTGAGCCAAGACCCGTCCATGAACAGAGTGACGAGGAGTATGTGGACCAAGAATTGGTTGCTTCAGCGTGACCAATTCTCGCACATGCCTTTGCTTCGTGAGATCCGGGAGAATAATCCTGATGATTTCAGGAACTTTCTCAGGATGACGGACCCCGATTTTCACCGTCTTTTGGCTTTGCTGACCCCCTTTATCAGCCGGCAGGATACCTGCATGAGACAAGCCATTACTCCGGAGCAGAGGCTTGTTGCCACGTTGAGGTACTTGGCGACAGGGAGAAGTCTTCAGGATTTGAAGTTCTCTTCAGGTATCTCTCCCCAGGCCCTGGGAATCATTATTCCAGAGACCTGTTCTGCCATCATCCAGGTCCTGCAGGAGGACTATATTAAGGTAACATTTATACTTTACTCTTCCCTTCTATGTTTGCTAATGTCTTCTATTTTTGGCCTCCTTCCCTAATTACCATGATTGCAATATGTTCTAATATGCTGTGCCCCTTTTCTCCTTCATGCATTTTTCCCTTCACTTACCTCCCCAGCATGCTCTTCTGCCCCAATAGACACCTATGGCCTAGTCACTTAATCAATGTCTTTTGTCTGCTGCATAGTATTGTTTGCCCCCAAACACCCCCTAAAATATGCACAAATGTTTGCTGTGTGGTTTACTTCATGTAGAGCCCCTTTAGAATTTTTTTTTTTTAGTGGGGGGGTGGCAAACTCATTAGGAACCCCCTCCCCCAACTGCTCTGTCAGATGGTACCAATCCTTTATCTGCTGGCTTTCCCAAGGTCCATACACACTATATACCTACCTCTTTATAGTGGGCATCTTTAGGGATGAATTCAGCAAAGCATGTAGTGCAAGGGGCTGCCTCCATACATTCCATTTCCTAATTTTTTGTCTTCTTTCCCTCCTATTAGCTTGCTTGGTAATTTCAGAATGTCACAATGTGCCTGCCTTTTTTTTTGGGGGGGGGGGGGGGGGGTTTAAATGTTATTTTATTTTTCCTGGGGGGTGCCAAAAGTGTTAAGTACAGAGGGTCTGGCCAAACTAGCACACATTATTGAGCCATTTGCCAATCAATGAAGTGCAGAGGGTTACCTGTCCACCCCCCCCCCCCCCCCCAAAACCCTAGTTATTGCCAATGGCCCATCAGAAGTGGGGGGATTGATGGGGGGTGAGTAATCTGTGAAGGGGAGCCTCTACTTTTCTGTGCAAATACTTTCCAGCCTCCAATTTTATACAATGCTCTTGTTCCAAGATGTTGATTGTCTAATCTGCTTGCAATGTTTAAGTGCAAAGTGACTAATTTTTTTTTCTTGTTTCACTCCACAGTTCCCTTCCACGCCACAGGAATGGCAGACTGTGGCCTCCCACTTTGCCAGCCGTTGGGACTTTCCTAACTGCGGAGGGGCAATTGATGGGAAACACGTCCGCATCGTCCCACCGCCCAACTCGGTGTCCTACTATTATAATTATAAAGGGTTTAATAGTGTAGTGATGTTGGCGGTGGTGTCGGCAACATACGAGTTTATGTATGTGGACGTGGGGATGAACGGCCGGATCTCGGATGGTGGTGCCATTACGCACACGGAGTTCTACTGGCGTCTCCAAAGTGGCAGTCTGTGCTTGCCACCTCCAGAGGAGAATGCCGAAGGACTCCCCTTCGTCTTTGTCGCAGATGAAGCGTTTGCGTTGACTCCCCATGTGATGAGGCCGTTCCCGATGAGGACCCTCACCCCGGACCAGAGGGTCTTCAACTACAGGCTGTCCAGAGCCAGAAGAGTTGTGGAGAACACTTTTGGCATCCTGGCCAGCCGCTTCCGCCTGTTCCTGACGGCATTTAACTTGGCGGAATACAAACTGAACCACATAGTTCTTGCCTGTTGCATATTGCACAACTTCCTCAAAAGACATAACAGGAACTATGTGGTGCCCGTTGGCCCAGATGTGGAGGGCCCTCCAAATGCGGACCTCACAGCCCTTCAAGTGGCACGTCCAGGCTTGCCCCCTCTAAATGCCCGCGTGGTCCGCGAGCAATATATGGAGTACTTTGTGGGTAGGGGGGCCATTGCTCTGCCTGACGATGTGTGAGAGGCATTTTTTAATAAATCTGATATTTTAACCAACCTCGGATTTCTTGTCATTTCAGTCTTCTTTTTAGCTTATTTTACCTTGACATTTTTTCCCTTTGCCTTCGACAGTGGGAATGCACTTTCTGGGCCAAAGGAGGTAACAGTCTCTTCTTCCCAAAAAGATTATTCTCATGTGGTGTGTTTGCTACCTAATCTTTGGTCTAGAGAAGGTTTGTCCTGCATAACTGACACCCAAAATACTCCTTTTCATCACCAGGTCTGACATGTGTGTATTCTGAAAAATGCTGTGCTCCGTGTTTTCGTACAAAGCACTGTGGGTGTCATTTACATAAGTCAAATCCGCTATGCTCTACAAGTGCATTGAAAAAGTTCCCTGGGAAAGGAAATTGCAGTGCAAAGTGGATTTGCCTTTAGTAAATAACACCCATTGCCCCCCATATCCTTTACATTTTACATATATAATGCATTGTGTTTTTTAAATAAGGAAGCCACACATTTAGAAAAATAAAAAAGTTTACTTGGAAAACATTCACAAGTGCGTTTACAATCTTCACGCCAAAACTGACAACATCTTGGTTATTTACAACATTGTTTACAAACATTCCGCAATTGGTAAAACCAGGCATGGAGCTAAACAGAACCTATGAACTAGGAAAGTTCTACTTTGTAAAGTGAAGACAAGATCAGACATGACTATATGTTCAAAGTGTGTTTGATCTTGCCTTCATCACATGGGGGGGCCATCCCCTAAAAGTGGAAATTTTGAACATGCACACAATTTGGGTCTGAAAATGGTCATTAGATGGTAAAACACATGCCTAGAAGCTTCAAAAGTGCCATTTTCCATCATGGGGATGAATGGACGTTTTTTGGGGGTGCAACCCCTTCACCACAACCACTTTCGTAGTTCGTAAAGTGTTTGCACCCCCAAAAAAACGTTGGCATTCATCCACCATGATGGGAGCTAGCACATGTGGACACAATGTGTGCATGTTCCAAATTTCACACAGTTTTTAAGTTGCAAATGTGTTCAGAAGCTGGCACAAATGTGTGTTAATTACTTGGTGCGTTTTCATATTTTTCCTAAAACATCAATGATGTTCTTCAATTTTTGTTGAACATCATTGATGTTTTGCTTTATGTAATCTAGTTCTCTATTGCAGACCATTATCTCTCCGATGAGTACGTGGGCACTCTCTGTGGTAAAGTGCGATTTTTCTTCCACAACATCCACGTCACCTAAAAACCACAAACAAACAAAAATGGGGTGTTGGAAATGAGGCAGCCATACATGGATTAGCTTACCAGTAGCTGTGTTCTCCACACTCACCTGTTGTGGTGACAATTTCTCCAAGTTCGATGATCTCTCCTTCCTCCTCCTCCTCCTCTGCTTCTGCTCTTTCCCCTTTTTTGGGAGGTGTTGGTTTGGGTTTGGGGGTTTCCTCAGACGGCCCAAGTTTTCGCTCCCCTATGAGAATGTACAAAAGGAAGATTTAGCAACACAATCTATTGAGGGCAGAAATAGGAAATGACAAACATTGCTTGAAAGTGACGGACACTATTTTAGTTTGGCCAGTTACAAATGCCAACTACATGAATGTAGTCACTTTGTAAAGGTGCTAAACAGACTAGCTTTTTGTTAGAAGTTTGTGTGATGGAGACACCCCTCTAGTATCCACTGGAGCACATGTGTGGAAAAGCCTAATAAAAAGGGGGTTTGGGTGTCCCAGCACTAGTGCTCTAGAGTCCAGATGGGTAAACAGCTACTGGGTGACCTCTCCTTTACATTGAATAAATTGGCTTTACATTCTTGATGACATTTCTAGTGAGAACAAACTTCCTTTCCCCCAAAAAAACACACCAAACCACGTATTATAAGTGGCCGAACGATCGAGGTTGCGTACGATCGAATGGACACACACACGACCATGACAGTGGCAGAAAGATCGAGGCTGAGTACGATCGAATGCACAGACGAACATGAAAGTGGCCATTTTGGAATGTATAACTTTGTAAAAATCAAACCACAATGGAGCATTATGCAAGCAATAAATGAAACACAAAACCCAACTACTTACTTTTTTGAAGAATTCGCTTGATCTTTCTGTACTGATCGGCCTCCCTCAGTTTCAGGTCTGACCAGCGTTTCCTCAGTTGCTCCTTGGATCGTTGTACCCCAAAATTATTGTACAGCCTTCTCACAACTTTAGACATGATCTTGGCCTTGCAGACATTGGGGTTGAGGTAAGGCCCATACTTCCCATCATAGTCGCTCCTCTTTAATATGTCCACCATCTCCAACATTTCTCCAAATGACATATTGGAGGCCTTGAATTTCAGGCTCCGGGATCGGGACGTTTCTGCCTCCGGACTTTCCTCGTCCTCCTCCTCGTTGGGGGGATATTTGGGGCGCACCTGCTGTGTCCCCGCCATGTGCTCTCCCCACTGCGCCGTAAAGAGAAGGGGTGGGGAATAGACGAGAAAGATCGTCAGGGGCGGGCGGAGTTTGACGCATGCGCACTGTATATAAAACGTCACACGCCTGTGTCGTAGCCACGATCTGGGAGACGAGGGGAGAGAAAGCTCACGCACGAGACGATCGCTACAAACGAAGGTACAATTTGACGTTGGTACATAACTAGCCTAGACTGATTAGAACTTGAGGTTTATTTATGGAGAAGATTAGGAGAGTTTAGGCTGACATTATTTATATTGTTTTGTGTGGCGTTGTGTCTTGCAGAGGTGATGGAGGCCTTCTACGACGTCAGCTTTCTCCCCCTTTTCATTGATAAATACCGCCAATTCCCCCTCTTATGGCAACCTAAACATCGGGACTACAGCAACAGACCAAAGAGGTACGCAGCCCTGCTGAAACTTGTGGCATTTGTAAAGCCTAACCTGCCCATGGCAACCGTGGCAAACTTAAAAGTGAAGATCAACAACATGAAGAGTACCTATTTCCGGGAGCGCAATAAGGTCCGGAAGTCCCTAGCATCTGGAGCTGCAGCAGCTGATGTCCATGTCCCCACGCTCTGGTACTATGAGAGGCTCCACTTTCTCAAAGACCAGGCTACTGTCAGGAAGTCACTCTCGACTCTTCCTTGCACGCGTCCTTCCACGCACGCCACCCCTGATGAGGCTTCCGAGGACCAACCTGGGCCTTCCAGTCTGGAATATGTGCAGGTGCCCAGCTTGTTCCAGGTATAGTAGTTTTGTAACCAGTTTGGGGAATAATGAATGATGTTCAGTTAATTCAGGATCCCCAATTGCTTAGTTCCTAACGTGTTTGACATATCAACAGACAGTGGTGTTGGAGACATTTTTGGGAAGAATCTAAACTGCAGGGCTGAGAATTGTATGTTTTTCTATTTGTAAACATTTTGCAACAGTCACTAGATGAGAATTGTGTGTGTTTGATGAACAAATAACTGAAACTATGTCCCTTTTTCATACACAGGAAGACCTCAGCCAGGAGGTGGCTGTGGAAGGTGGCAGTCAGGAGGAGGCAGGGGTTAGTGGCAGCCAAGAGGGGGGTAGGCGTAGGAGCCTGACTGTCTCCCAAGTCTCTCCCCTCCGCCTTCCCTACAGAAGGGCGAAAAACATGGGGGAGGTGGGAGAGTCAGCGCTCCAGCTGATCAGAGATGCCTCAGCCTCCCTCTATGCCACACCCACCTACGAGGAGGCCTTTGCCTCCTTGGTTGGCAGTAAACTTACGGGTATGGAGGCGGGGCAACGCAGCATGTGTGAGGAGGTCATCCTCAAAATACTAAATGAGGGGATGGCTGGGGAGATGACTCCCCTCACACGTTTGCGAGAGTGACCTTGCTCCGCCTCCTCCTCCTCCTTCTGCCACCCCACCAGCACCAGCACCACGGCGTGGAAGGAAGCGTACAAGGAAGACAAGAGAGTGATGACCTTGATTCAGTCTGGTCTGAGAGAAGATGGAGCCTCTCGTAGGACCAGAGCCTGGGGACCTAGATGGCATCTGCTGCAGTTCCGGATGTTTTGGACTTCAGGACCAGATTGCGCTCCCTTATTATTTAGATAGGTACTCTTCATGCCCCCAATTGTTTAAGCCTGTAAAATGATGGTTGCCATGGGTGTCCAAGGCTTTGCAAATTCCCCAAGTTTCACCATGGCTGCGTTCCTCTTTGGTTTGTTGCTGAGACCTAAATAAATGTTTTTTGGATTTGAAATAATCATTGACTATTGTGTTTTACTTTTCTACAATGACAGTTTTTCTTTGAGTAGGCAGGTACATTTCACTAATCCTAAAGTAGAATTAACAAGGGGCACCAACAACCAACAAACTCCTAGTAAATTTAAGCAAGAAATACAAATGTTAATAATGTGGTTTTGCTAAGTTGAGACATACAACCCCCCTCCAAAAAACAAAAAAATTCTCCTTCAAATATGTATTCCCCAAAAAAAAAAAAAAAAAAAAAAAAAAATGCTAAAAATATAACAAAGATTCTTTTACGATCTGAGTAAAAATAAACATGTAGTGTAGAAATGCTGCAAAGTAATAAAGAACTAAGTTTGTGAGAAGTGCGGGTGAATAGGAGCAGCTAAAAAATGTCATTCTTGTTGCATTGTAAAGAAAAAGAGAATGCGCTGCATTAAAGACATTTTAACATTGCAGCGTGACGAATGTGCTGTGTCGATTAGGAAAGGTAGTTTTACCTGACCGAGCGCTTCCGTCACAGAATTTCTTCTGAGCATGCGTAGCACTTTGTCCGTCGGACAACCGTACACACGCTCGGATTTGGTGTGATCGGACCGTGTTGACGGCAAATCTTTCCAGCAGGAGATAAGACTTTGTCCGTCGGACAAACCGACGAACACTGTCCGATGGTGCATACACACGGTCTGATTTTTCAACAACCTTGTCCGATCGGACAGAATCCATGAAAAAGTCCGACCGTGTGTATGGGGCTTAAGTCTTGAAGCAAGCAGGTGTGTGGGGGAAAAGTGCTGGGTGAGCAAGGTGTGCAGAGAAATCACAAAACAATTCAATGGCTCCTCTGAGGGTAGCCCTACATTAATTTATTACACAAACTTAGACAACAGCTAAATTCCAGTTATAATCTTAGCTGCATACTTACTTTGATCCTCTGGCTGAACAAGGTGGAGATTGTGATGTCACCGCTACTCCTCTCCACCTCATCCAGTCAGATAATTTTTTTGAATTCACTGAAAGAAAATCAAGGTGTTCTGTAAATGATGGCAGTGCCAAATGAGTGACCTCAGTGGTCAGTGTGCAGTAGGGTGAATGCTTGGCATAAGACCTGGTGATTGTCGGCTTCCACAGTAATTTCTCGATTATGAGATAAGCATACCAAGCTGGACCAATGTAACTATGCAATTAACATCATACCTGGAACTTAGCTTTAACCACATCCCACCCGGCAAAATGATGGCCAGGCGGTGGCTTTCCCGTTCTGACTAGATGTCATATGGTGTCCTTCAGAACGGGCCACTCGTGCACGCCCCTGGGCGACACACAGCATCTCTGATCACGGTAAAGAGCCTTGTGTCCAATTACAGTTGATCACAGTGTAGCTAGGAAGTAGCTAGGAAGTCCCAGTTATCGGCTTTCCTATATTCGTGCTGACAGCACATGAGCAGAGGACAGCCGATAAGCAGCTCTCCTGACAGTGGGGATCTGCACTGATAATCAGTGCAGTTATTATCAGTGCAGCACCATCAGTGCCCACCAGTGATGCCAATCAGTGCCCATCAGTGATGCCTTTCAGTGCTCATCAGTGATGCCTGTCAGTGGCTCCTCATCCGTGTTAAACTGAGTTTCTATCAGTGCAAAAATATAAATTGGTGACAACAAATATTGATAAACCTGTAAAAAAAATTAGCAAAATATCAAAATATGTGCAAATTTGCAAGCCCCCCCCCCCCCCCCCCCCAACCTGGCTGCTGCTAACACAGAAAACGTGTCCACTTCACATTAATTGAAAAAATACCAAAACAGTGCTGCGCTGCCAATCATATAAGTGTGCAAATAATAAAATTTGCAAAATACAATGTGCAAAAATACAATTTTAGTGCAAAATAGGATGTAACATTACACCTCCACCAAATTGATGCTAGTACCGATCAAATAATAATAAATAGAACAGTGCTGCACTAATGACACATAAAATTATATCAATTCAACTGCATATACTGTAAATGATGAACGTGAAGTCCAAAGTGATGAAAAGTCTTCAATTCCTTCCAAATTGAAGACTTCACCAAATAGTGCACAACAAATTGAAAGTGCTGGTGCTCTCCTCCACCTCTATATCCTAGCCACTCACCTTAAAATCTGACCCCTGTTTTACCAGCAGGTCAGATAAAGCAGATCCCCTCTGGGGGTAATCAATGAATCGGCCCGGCGTGGAGCTCCTAAACCTTCCATTTCACCATCTCTCTCTTTACTGGCTTAACCAGTCTCAGACCTCTTTCAGGTGACTCTGGTACAACATTGGATAAAAAACACCAGATCTAGTACTCTCTGTTTGCCAAAGGTTTATTTGTCCAAGTAGGAACAACATACGTTATACTCACAAAAAAGCACTTCAGCAGTGCAGGCTAAGGATGCAACGAACAACACTATACTCGCGGGATGATGTCACCACTGTGACTCCTCCCCCCCCCCTATACGCGTTACGTCAAATGGGCGTGACTTCATCAGTAAGAAGCCATTCCTCTATTCGCGCTGACAGCGCATGAGCAGAGGAGAGCTGATAAGCAGCTCTCCTGACAGCGAGGCTCTACACTGATAATCAGTGCAGTGATTATCAGTGCAGCCACATCAGCGATGCCCATCAGTGATGCCCACCCGTGATGCCAATCAGTGCCCATCAGTGATGCATTTCAGTGCCCATCAATGATGCCTGTCAGTGGCTCCTCATCAGTGTTGCCTATCAGTGCCCATTAATGCTGCCTATCAGTGCACATCAGTACCACCTATCAGTGCCCATCATTGCCCGCCTATCAGTGCCCATTAGTGCACCCTATCAGCCTCAATCATTGCTGCATATCAGTGCAGCCTATAAGTGCTGCATACCAGTGCCCATCAGTGCTGCATATTAGTGCCTCCTCATCAGTGCCCATCAGTGCCACCTCATCAATCAAAAGATTAGCAGAACAGAATTAATAATCCTTTGAAGGAGAAAAAAAGATTACGCAAATGGTAAGTAACCAAAATGTGTAATTAACGAACATTACGACATGCGTTAACGTGTGTTCTGTAAAGGTAGCTTATTCATATTGAATGGGCTGTCAATGCACAACAAGGGGTGAAAAACATGCAAAGCACCACAGAACAATGCAACGTAGGTGCATTGTGGCAACACACAGTAATGAACAAATGTTTACCTCTGCGCTACCTTAGTGGAAAATAGTGATCCAAATGCAGTATTTGAGCACAATTCGTATGTTTGCAATGAAAAAATATTAAAATATTATTAAATGATAATAATTGTGAAACAATAATAGAACAAATTGATGCAGCCACCCACTGTGTTCTCACAAGTTAAGGTAATGTATATATAGACTAGTGTTGCGCAACTCTAATGCTGCGTACACACGATCGGACTTTCCACCAACAAAACCGTGGATTTTTGTTCGAAGGTTGTTGGCTCAAACTTGTCTTGCATACACACGATCACACAAATGTTGGCCAACAATTCAGAATGTGGGAACGAAGTTACGTACAAGGTGTAAAGCCCCATACACACGCGCGGATTATCCGCGGACCAGGTCGGTCGGATCCTGTCCGTCGTACTTTGTCCGATGTTGTTGTTGCGTACACACGGTCGGACAACGTTGTCGGAATATCCGGTCTGCAAGAACGTTGTGACGTAAGTCGTCTTCCACAAGACTAGAAATGGGAAGTTCAGCACCACGTCAGGCACCCGTTGGGCTCCTTCTGCTGATCCCGTGTTTATCGCGAGTTAGTCGAAGTTTGGTGACTTAAGATTCGCGCTTCTCAGTTTTCTGACTCAGATCGTTACTGCTCTTCAGTTTGTGCTTGTCGTGCGTATCTGTTTATTAGTGCGTGTAGTCAGTTCGCATTTGTTGGTCATTGCGGCCTATATCTTGATATAGGACGCTTTGATTTGCACTGCTTATTGTCTGCTCGTTTCTGGTATTCATTTCGTTCTTTCAGGCCTTGCTGTTTATCGGTGCTTTCTGTTTGTCCGTTCTGACCAGCCAACCTTTTGTGACCTTGTGAGCGATGTTTCCCGTGCGTACTCGTCGCCGAGTTTGTGCTGTACGCGGAATTGGTGTCGGGCTTTTAGCTTTGAGCCAAGACCCGTCCATGAACAGAGTGACGAGGAGTATGTGGACCAAGAATTGGTTGCTTCAGCGTGATCAGTTCTCGCACATGCCTTTGCTTCATGAGATCCGGGAGAATAATCCTGATGATTTCAGGAACTTTCTCCGGATGAAGGACCCCGATTTTCACCGTCTTTTGGCTTTGCTGACCCCTTTTATCAGCCGGCAGGATACCTGCATGAGACAAGCCATTACTCCGGAGCAGAGGCTTGTTGCCACGTTGAGGTACTTGGCGACAGGGAGAAGTCTGCAGGATTTGAAGTTCTCTTCAGGTATCTCTCCCCAGGCCCTGGGAATCATTATTCCAGAGACCTGTTCTGCCATCATCCAGGTCCTGCAGGAGGACTATATTAAGGTAACATTTCTCCTTTACTATTCCCTTCTATGTATGCTCTGTTTGCTAATGTCTTGTATTTTTGACCTCCTTCCCTAATTACCATGATTGCAATATGTTCTAATATGCTGTGCCCCTTTTCTCCTTCATGCATTTTTCCCTTCACTTACCTCCCCAGCATGCTCTTCTGCCCCAATAGACACCTATGGCCTAGTCACTTAGGCAATGTCTTTTGTCTGCTGCATAGTATTATTTGCCCCCAAACACCCCCTAAAATATGCACTAATGTTTGCTGTGTGGTTTACTTCATGTAGAGCCCCTTTTTTATTTTTTTTGTGGGTAGGGGGGCCATTGCTTTGCCTGACGATGTGTGAGAGGCATTTTTAAATAAATATTATTTTTCAACCAACCTATGATTTCTTGTCATTTCTGTATTCTTTTTATCTTATTTTACCTTGAAATTTTTTCCCTTTGCCTTCGACAGTGGGAATGCACTTTCTGGGCAAAAGGAGGTAACAGTCTCTTCTTCCCAAAAAGATTCTTCTCATGTTGTGTGTTTGATACCTAATCTTTGGTCTAGAGAAGGTTTGTAGTGCATAACTGACACCCAAAATACTCCTTTTCATCACCAGGTCAGACATGTGTGTATTCTCAAAAATGCTGTGCTCCGTGTTTTCGTACAAAGCACTGTGGGTGTCATTTACATAAGTCAAATCCACTATGCTCTACAAGTGCAGTGAAAAAGTGCCCTTGAAAAGAAACTTGCAGTGCAAACTGGACTTGCCTTTAGTAAATAACACCCATTGCCCCCCAAATCCTTTACATTTGACATACATAATGCATTTTTTTTTGGAAATAAGGAAGCCACACATTTAGAAAAGTAAAAAAGTTTACTTGCAAAACATTCACAAGTGCGTTTACAAACTTCTTGCCCAAACTGACAACATCTTGGTTATTTACAACATTGTTTACAAACATTCCGCATTTTGTAAAACCAGGCATGGAGCAAAACAGAACCTAGGAACTAGGAAAGTTCAACTTTATAAAGTGAAGACAAGATCAGACATGACTATATGTTCAAAGTGTGTTTGATCTTGCCTTCATCACATGGGGGGTCACCCCTGGAAACTGGAAATTTAGAACATGCACACAATTTGGGTCTGAAAATGGTCATTATATGGTAAAACACATGCCTAGAATCTTCAAAAGTGCCATTTTCCATCATGGGGATGAATGGACGTTTTTTGGGGGTGCAACCCCTTCACCACAACCACTTTAGTAGTTCGGAAAGTGGTTGCACCCCCAAAAAAACGTTGTCATTCATCCACCATGATGGGAGCTAGCACATGTGGACACAATGTGTGCATGTTCCAAATTTAACACAGTTCTTAACTTGCAAATGTGTTCTGAAGCAGCCACAAATGGGTGTTAATTACTTGGTGCGTTTTCAGATTTTTCCTAAAACATCAATGATGTTCTTCAATTTTTGTTGAACATCATTGATGTTTTGCTTTATGTAATCTAGATCTCTATTGCAGACCATTATCTCCCCGATGAGTACGTGGGCACTCTCTGTGGTAAAGTGCGATTTTTCTTCCACAACATCCACGTCACCTAAAAAAAATAAAAAAATAGGGTCTTGGAAATGAGGCAGCCATACATTGATTAGCTTACCAGTAGCTGTGTTCTCCCACACTCACCTGTTGTGGTGACAAGTTCTCCAATTTCTATGATCTCTCCTTCCTCCTCCTCCTCCTCCTCTGCTTCTGTTATTTCCCCTTTTTTGGGAGGTGTTGGTTTTGGGGTTTCCTCAGACGTCCCAAGTTTCCGCTCCCCTATGAGAATGTACAAAAGGAAGATTTAGCAACACAATCTATTGAGGGCAGAAATAGGAAATGACAAACATTGCTTGAAAGTGAGGGACAATATTTTTGGGTGTCCAGTTACAAATGACACCAACATGAATGTAGTCACTTTGTAAAGGTCATAAACTTATAGCTTTTTGGTTGACGTTTGGGTGATGGAGACCCCCCTCTAGTATCCACTGGAGCACATGTGTGGAAAAGCCTAATAAAAAGGGGGTTTAGGTGTCCCAGCACTAGTGCTCTAGAGTCCAGATGGGTAAACAGCTACTGGGTGACGTCTCCTTTACATTGAATAAATTGGCTGGACAGTCTTGATGACATTTCTAGAGAGAACAAACTTCCTTTCCCCCAAAAAAAAAAAAACATCGTATTATAAGTGGCCGAACGATCGAGGTTGAGTACGATCGAATGGACACACACACACGAACATGACAGTGGCAGAAAGATCGAGGTTGAGTACGATCGAATGCACAGACGAACCTGAAAGTGGCCATTTTGGAATGTACAACTTTGTAAAAATCCAAACACATGGAGCAGTATGCAAGCAAGAAATCAAACACAAAACACAACTACTTACTTTTTTGAAGAACTCGCTTGATCTTTCTGTACTGATCGGCCTCCCTCAGTTTCAGGTCTGACCAGCGTTTCCTCAGTTGCTCCTTGGATCGTTGTACCCCAAAATGATTGTACAGCCTCCTCACAACTTTAGACATGATCTTGGCCTTGCGGACATTGGGGTTGAGGTAAGGCCCATACTTCCCATCATAGTCGCTCCTCTTTAATATGTCCACCATCTCCAACATTTCTCCAAATGACATATTGGAGGCCTTGAATTTCAGGCTCCGGGATCGGGACGTTTCTGCCTCCGGACTTTCCTCGTCCTCCTCCTCGTTGGTGGGATATTTCGGGTGCACCTGCTGTGTCCCCGCCATGTGCTCTCCCCACTGCGCCGTAAAGTGAAGGGGTGGGGAATAGACGAGAAAGATCGTCAGGGGTGGGCGGAGTTTGACGCATGCGCACTGTATATAAAACGTCACACGCCTGTGTCGTAGCCACGATCGGTGACACGAGGGGAGAGAAAGCTCACGCACGAGACGATCGCTATAAACGAAGGTACAATTTGACGTTGGTACATAACTAGCCTAGACTGATTCGACCTTGAGGCTTCTTTATGGAGAAGATTAGGAGAGTTTAGCCTGACATAATTTATAGTGTTTTGTGTGGTGTTGTGTCTTGCAGAGATTATGCAGGGATTCAACGACATGAGTTTTCTCCCCCTCTTCATTGCGAAACACAGGGAATTTCCCATTTTATGGCAGGCCAAACACCCCCATTACGGCATCAAACCAAAGAGGTACGCAGCCCTGCTGGAACTTGTGGAATTTGTAAAGCCAAGGTTCCCCACGGCAACTGTTGATGATATAAGAAAGAAAATTGGCAGCCTGAGGAGTGCGTATATCAGGGAGCGCAAGAAGGTCCTGAATAGGGATGGGCCCGGTGCTCGATGCGAACCCACGTTCGCATCGAGCACCGGGCGTTCGCTCGCTCGGCGAGCCCAGAACTATTTTGGCCGCTCGCATCACGTTCGTGTGATGCGAGCGGCCCCGCAATGCATTGCGGCCGGCGCGGCCGGCGCAGTGCATTGCTGGCTGATGATTGGCCAAGCATGCACTGTGACCCCGCATGCTTGGCCAATCACAGCCCCGGAAACTCGAAGAGCCATAATTGGCTACAGGCAGGACGCCTGTAGCCAATTACAGCTCAGGGGCTGTAGTACACGCCCCCCCCTATAAAAGACCGCCACGCCGTCTGCGCCGGTCACATGCTGTTCCGGCGCAGATTGAGCAGGCTGATTCTGTGACACTCTGCTGGATTTAGTTAGGTAGAGAGATTCACTTACAGAGATTGAGTTAGATAGATTCAGTTACAAAGATTGATTGAGAAAGAGGGGCTTGTAGTGTGTTCGTGGCAGGCAGGCAGAGCTCCTATATTTTGTTACCAGAAGCACCTATAGGACTTGTAGTGTGTTCGTGGCAGGCAGGCAGAGCTCCTATATTTTGTTACCAGAAGCACCTATAGGACTTGTAGTGTGTTCGTGGCAGGCAGGCAGAGCTCCTATATTTTGTTCCCAGAAGCACCTATAGGACTTGAAGTGTGTTAGTCCCATCACACACACAGAGCTATATTTTCTTCCCAGAAGCACCTATAGGACTTGAAGTGTGTTAGTCCCATCACACACACAGAGCTATATTTTCTTCCCAGAAGCACCTATAGGACTTGAAGTGTGTTAGTCCCATCACACACACACAGAGCTATATTTTCTTCCCAGAAGCACCTATAGGACTTGAAGTGTGTTAGTCCCATCACACACACAGAGCTATATTTTCTTCCCAGAAGCACCTATAGGACTTGAAGTGTGTTAGTCCCATCACACACACAGAGCTATATTTTGTTCCCAGAAGCACCTATAGGACTTGAAGTGTGTTAGTCCCATCACACACACAGAGCTATATTTTGTTCCCAGAAGCACCTATAGGACTTGAAGTGTGTTAGTCCCATCACACACACAGAGCTATATTTTCTTCCCAGAAGCACCTATAGGACTTGAAGTGTGTTAGTCCCATCACACACACAGAGCTATATTTTGTTCCCAGAAGCACCTATAGGACTTGAAGTGTGTTAGTCCCATCACACACACAGAGCTATATTTTCTTCCCAGAAGCACCTATAGGACTTGAAGTGTGTTAGTCCCATCACACACACAGAGCTATATTTTGTTCCCAGAAGCACCTATAGGACTTGAAGTGTGTTAGTCCCATCACACACACAGAGCTATATTTTCTTCCCAGAAGCACCTATAGGACTTGAAGTGTGTTAGTCCCATCACACACACAGAGCTATATTTTCTTCCCAGAAGCACCTATAGGACTTGAAGTGTGTTAGTCCCATCACACACACAGAGCTATATTTTGTTCCCAGAAGCACCTATAGGACTTGAAGTGTGTTAGTCCCATCACACACACAGAGCTATATTTTCTTCCCAGAAGCACCTATAGGACTTGAAGTGTGTTAGTCCCATCACACACACAGAGCTATATTTTGTTCCCAGAAGCACCTATAGGACTTGAAGTGTGTTAGTCCCATCACACACACAGAGCTATATTTTCTTCCCAGAAGCACCTATAGGACTTGAAGTGTGTTAGTCCCATCACACACACAGAGCTATATTTTCTTCCCAGAAGCACCTATAGGACTTGAAGTGTGTTAGTCCCATCACACACACAGAGCTATATTTTCTTCCCAGAAGCACCTATAGGACTTGAAGTGTGTTAGTCCCATCACACACACAGAGCTATATTTTCTTCCCAGAAGCACCTATAGGACTTGAAGTGTGTTAGTCCCATCACACACACAGAGCTATATTTTCTTCCCAGAAGCACCTATAGGACTTGAAGTGTGTTAGTCCCATCACACACACAGAGCTATATTTTGTTCCCAGAAGCACCTATAGGACTTGAAGTGTGTTAGTCCCATCACACACACAGAGCTATATTTTCTTCCCAGAAGCACCTATAGGACTTGAAGTGTGTTAGTCCCATCACACACACAGAGCTATATTTTCTTCCCAGAAGCACCTATAGGACTTGAAGTGTGTTAGTCCCATCACACACACAGAGCTATATTTTCTTCCCAGAAGCACCTATAGGACTTGAAGTGTGTTAGTCCCATCACACACACAGAGCTATATTTTGTTCCCAGAAGCACCTATAGGACTTGAAGTGTGTTAGTCCCATCACACACACAGAGCTATATTTTGTTCCCAGAAGCACCTATAGGACTTGAAGTGTGTTAGTCCCATCACACACACAGAGCTATATTTTCTTCCCAGAAGCACCTATAGGACTTGAAGTGTGTTAGTCCCATCACACACACAGAGCTATATTTTCTTCCCAGAAGCACCTATAGGACTTGAAGTGTGTTAGTCCCATCACACACACAGAGCTATATTTTGTTCCCAGAAGCACCTATAGGACTTGAAGTGTGTTAGTCCCATCACACACACAGAGCTATATTTTCTTCCCAGAAGCACCTATAGGACTTGAAGTGTGTTAGTCCCATCACACACACAGAGCTATATTTTGTTCCCAGAAGCACCTATAGGACTTGAAGTGTGTTAGTCCCATCACACACACAGAGCTATATTTTGTTCCCAGAAGCACCTATAGGACTTGAAGTGTGTTAGTCCCATCACACACACAGAGCTATATTTTCTCCCCAGAAGCACCTATAGGACTTGAAGTGTGTTAGTCCCATCACACACACAGAGCTCTATTTTCTTTGCAGAAGCACCTATAGGACTTCTAGTGTGTTAGTGGCATCACACAGAGCTCCTATATTTTCTTCTCAGCAGCACCCACAGGACTTCTAGTGTGTTAGTGGCATCACACAGAGCTCCTCTATTTTCTTTGCAGAAGCACCCACAGGACTTCTAGTGTGTTAGTGGCATCACACAGAGCTCCTCTATTTTCTTTGCAGAAGCACCCATAGGACTTCTAGTGTGTTAGTGGCATCACACAGAGCTCCTATATTTTCTTCCAGCAGCACCCACAGGACTTCTAGTGTGTTAGTGGCATCACACAGAGCTCCTCTATTTTCTTTGCAGAAGCACCCATAGGACTTCTAGTGTGTTAGTGGCATCACACAGAGCTCCTATATTTTCTTCTCAGCAGCACCCACAGGACTTCTAGTGTGTTAGTGGCATCACACAGAGCTCCTCTATTTTCTTTGCAGAAGCACCCACAGGACTTCTAGTGTGTTAGTGGCATCACACAGAGCTCCTCTATTTTCTTTGCAGAAGCACCCATAGGACTTCTAGTGTGTTAGTGGCATCACACAGAGCTCCTATATATTCTTCTCAGCAGCACCCACAGGACTTCTAGTGTGTTAGTGGCATCACACAGAGCTCCTCTATTTTCTTTGCAGAAGCACCCACAGGACTTCTAGTGTGTTAGTGGCATCACACAGAGCTCCTCTATTTTCTTTGCATAAGCACCCACAGGACTTCTAGTGTGTTAGTGGCATCACACAGAGCTCCTCTATTTTCTTTGCAGAAGCACCCATAGGACTTCTAGTGTGTTAGTGGCATCACACAGAGCTCCTCTATTTTCTTTGCAGAAGCACCCACAGGACTTCTAGTGTGTTAGTGGCATCACACAGAGCTCCTCTATTTTCTTTGCAGAAGCACCCACAGGACTTCTAGTGTGTTAGTGGCATCACACAGAGCTCCTCTATTTTCTTTGCAGAAGCACCCACAGGACTTCTAGTGTGTTAGTGGCATCACACAGAGCTCCTCTATTTTCTTTGCAGAAGCACCCATAGGACTTCTAGTGTGTTAGTGGCATCACACAGAGCTCCTATATATTCTTCTCAGCAGCACCCACAGGACTTCTAGTGTGTTAGTGGCATCACACAGAGCTCCTCTATTTTCTTTGCAGAAGCACCCACAGGACTTCTAGTGTGTTAGTGGCATCACACGGAGCTCCTCTATTTTCTTTGCATAAGCACCCACAGGACTTCTAGTGTGTTAGTGGCATCACACAGAGCTCCTCTATTTTCTTTGCAGAAGCACCCATAGGACTTCTAGTGTGTTAGTGGGATCACACAGAGCTCCTCTATTTTCTTTGCAGAAGCACCCACAGGACTTCTAGTGTGTTAGTGGCATCACACAGAGCTCCTCTATTTTCTTTGCAGAAGCACCCACAGGACTTCTAGTGTGTTAGTGGCATCACACAGAGCTCCTCTATTTTCTTTGCAGAAGCACCCATAGGACTTCTAGTGTGTTAGTGGCATCACACAGAGCTCCTCTATTTTCTTTGCAGAAGCACCCACAGGACTTCTAGTGTGTTAGTGGCATCACACAGAGCTCCTCTATTTTCTTTGCAGAAGCACCCACAGGACTTCTAGTGTGTTAGTGGCATCACACAGAGCTCCTCTATTTTCTTTGCAGAAGCACCCATAGGACTTCTAGTGTGTTAGTGGCATCACACAGAGCTCCTCTATTTTCTTTGCAGAAGCACCCACAGGACTTCTAGTGTGTTAGTGGCATCACACAGAGCTCCTCTATTTTCTTAGCAGAAGCACCCATAGGACTTCTAGTGTGTTAGTGGCATCACACAGAGCTCCTATATATTCTTCTCAGCAGCACCCACAGGACTTCTAGTGTGTTAGTGGCATCACACAGAGCTCCTCTATTTTCTTTGCAGAAGCACCCATAGGACTTCTAGTGTGTTAGTGGCATCACACAGAGCTCCTATATATTCTTCTCAGCAGCACCCACAGGACTACCGACTACAATGGCTGGAAGACCGCCAAGGGGAGGCAGAGCGTGCAGAGCCAAGAACACAGGGCAGGCAGGCTCTGTTTCTAGTGGACGTGGCCGTGGACGTGGACGTGGTCGTGCATCGTCATCAGCACGTGGCCATGGGACACGCGCGTCTTTGTTTTCGGCAGCTGGACATGTGGAGCCGCATCATGCTGAAGGCTTGGTAGAATGGATGACCAAGCCCTCCTCATCCTCCTCATCCTCTCTCACCCAGGCTCAGGGTACTGACAGAGCATCATCAGCCACCCCTTCCCTAGACCCACCATGTCCTCCTGAGGAGTCCCCCGAACTCTTTGAGCACAGTGTTGGGTACATGCTCCAGGAGGATGCCCAACGATTCGAAGGCTCGGATGACGATACCCAGCTTGAGGAATCTGGCAGTACTGTTCCACCAGCTGCAGCTTACTGCCAGGTTTGCTCTAGTGGTGAAGAGGGAGTGGATGATGAGGTCACTGACTCCACGTGGGTGCCTCAAGGGAGAGAGGATGAGGAGGAGGACGAGGAGGAGGAGGATGCGGCGTCACATGTCCAACGAGGCAGGATGCCCCCTGGAGTCCAGGTAGAGGCCAGCACAGCAACTGTACAACACCGCAGAGCTCCGCCTGTGCAGGGCGCTGCCTCTGCACGTTATCAGAAAAGTTCTTTGGTGTGGGCCTTTTTTGAGACGAGTGCAGCAGATCGCACCACTGCTATTTGCAATATTTGTCTCAAGCGTATCTCGCGTGGCCAAAACATCAGCCGCTTGGGCACGACAAGCATGACCAGACATATGGCGACCTGCCATGCAGCTCGTTGGCAGGCACACATAAAAGACCCACACCAAAGAACTAAGCGGACCTCTCCTTGCTCCTCCTCAGCTGGGATCTCCATCCCCACTACACCTTCAGTCCTCTCTGAAAGCTGCTCTGAGAGGACTGAAGGTGTAGAATTAGGTGTGTCACAACCAAGTACTTGCAGTACACCGACGTCCGATTGCAGCAGGCAAATTTCCCTGCCCCAGCTGCTGGACCGTAGAAAGAAGTACACTCCCAGCCATCCACATGCCCAGCGGTTGAATGCTAGCCTTGCTAAATTGCTAGCACTTCAACTGCTGCCTTTTCAGTTGGTAGACTCGGCCCCCTTCCGTGAGTTTGTTCAATGTGCGGTTCCTCAGTGGCAGGTTCCCAAACGCCACTTTTTCTCGCGGAAGGCGATTCCGTCTCTCTACCGGCATGTGGAGGGCAATGTCCATGCCTCGCTGGACAGGGCGGTCAGCGGTAAGGTGCATATTACCGCTGACTCATGGTCCAGCAGGCATGGACAGGGACGGTACCTTTCTTTCACGGCCCATTGGGTCACTCTATTGGCAGCTGGGAGGGATGCAGGACAAGGTGCAGTAGTGTTGGAGGTTGTTCCGCCACCACGCCTCCAAAACGCGACTACTGCTACTGGTTGTGACACTCCTCTCTCCTCCACCCCCCTCCTCTTCTTCTTCCTCCAGTGCTCTGTCCTTGGAACCAGCGGTGCTCCGTAGGCGTACAAGGGGCTACGCAAGTACGCAGGCAAAAAGATGCCATGCCGTGCTTGCGCTGGTGTGTTTGGGGGACAGGAGCCACACTGGGCCAGAGGTTCTGGCAGCTCTGCAGGGGCAGGCCGAGAGGTGGTTGACGCCACGTCAGCTTAAGCCAGGAATGGTCGTTTCTGACAATGGCACCAACCTCCTCTCCGCCCTGCGACAGGGGCAGCTCACCCATGTGCCCTGCATGGCTCACGTCCTCAACCTGGTGGTGCAGCGGTTCTTGGGCAGGTTCCCAGGCTTACAGGATGTCCTGAGGCAGGCCAGGAAAGTCTGTGTGCATTTCCGCCGATCTTATAATGCCAGTGCTCGGCTGACTGAGCTGCAAAAGGAGCTGAACCTGCCCAAGAACCGCCTAATATGTGACATGCCCACCAGGTGGAACTCAACGTTGGCCATGCTGCAGCGACTGCACACGCAGCAGAGGGCCATCAATGAGTACCTTTGCGACTACGGCACCAGGACAGGGTCAGGGGAGCTTGGTTTTTTTTCCCCACGTCAGTGGAGCATGATCAGGGATGCATGCACTGTCCTCTCACCATTTGAGGAGGCCACGAGGATGGTGAGCAGTGACAGTGCATGCATCAGTGACACTGTCCCTCTTGTCCACCTGTTGGAGCATACGCTGCGTGGGATAATGGACAGGGCACTTGAGGCAGAACAGAGGCAGGAAGAGGAGGACTTCCTTGCCTCTCAAGGCCCCCTTTATCCGGACAGTGTTCCTTCTGTCCCACCCATCACACAGGAAGAGGATGAGGAGGAGGAGGAGGAGGAGGAGGAGGAGGATTGTGTGAGCATGGAGGTGGAGCCTGGCACTCAGCATCAGCAGCAGCAGTCTTTTAGGGATGATGTACAGTCCCAACAAACCAGTGGACTTGTACGTGGCTGGGAGGAGGTGGCTGGCGATCATGTCATCCTCAGTGACCCAGAAGACTCCGGACCGAATGCCTCAGCTAACCTACGCTGCATGGCCTCCCTGATCCTGCAAAGCCTGCGGAAGGATCCTCGTGTTCTTCGGATCAAGGAGAGGGACCATTACTGGCTGGCCACTCTCCTTGATCCGCGGTACAAGGGTAAGGTTGCGGACCTTATCTTGCCGTCGCAGAGGGAGCAGAGGATGAGACATCTCAGGGAGGCCTTGCAGAAAGGTCTGTGCAACGCGTTCCCAGAAACTGGGAGGCTACAAACTCCTGGTCCTGGGCGACGAGTTGCTGAGGCTTCGGTCAGTGGCAGAAGGAGCGGTGGGGAAGGTGGACGTCTGACCGATGCGTTCAGACAATTTTTTAGTCCGCAGCCCCAAGGTATGATCGGTTCCAGCAACCATCGCCAGCGTCTGATCTACATGGTGCAGGAATACCTTGGGGCAAGGTCAGACTTGGACACCTTTCCCACCGAAAATCCTCTGGCTTACTGGGTCCTGAGGATGGATCACTGGCCAGAGCTTGCACAGTATGCAATTGAGCTACTGGCCTGTCCTGCCTCCAGCGTTCTTTCCGAACGCACATTCAGTGCTGCTGGAGGATTTGTGACTGATCATAGGGTGCGCCTGTCCACCGCCTCGGTTGATCGACTGACATTCATCAAAATGAATCAGTCTTGGATCACCACCAGCTACCAGGCACCTGAGGCGGATATAACCGAATAATTTTTAATGTCACATCCCTTCAAGACTGCCTATGCTGATGCTGAGTGACTGTCCTCTTATGTTCACTGACTATCCTCTTCCTCCTCCTCAATGATCCATGCCACCACACCAGTGCCTAAGGCACAATTTTTCAGCCCCTGTTTAACAGGGGCGTGTACTTCCAATTTTTTTAAAAAATGCTTCGCAACACGTGTGACTGCTGTGCTCCAAGTACAGTCTCTGTGAGGGGTTGCAGTGTTGTGGCACCAGCACCAGTGCCTAAGGCACAATTTTTCAGCCCCTGTTTAACAGGGGCGGGTACTTACAATTTTTTAAAAAAATGCTTCGCAACACGTGTGACTGCTGTGCTCCAAGTACAGTATCTGTGAGGGCCGGGTTGCAGTGTTGTGGCACCAGCACCAGTGCCTAAGGCACAATTTTTCAGCCCCTGTTTAACAGGGGCGGGTACTTACAATTTTTTAAAAAAATGCTTCGCAACACGTGTGACTGCTGTGCTCCAAGTACAGTATCTGTGAGGGCCGGGTTGCAGTGTTGTGGCACCAGCACCAGTGCCTAAGGCACAATTTTTCAGCCCCTGTTTAACAGGGGCGGGTACTTACAATTTTTTAAAAAAATGCTTCGCAACACGTGTGACTGCTGTGCTCCAAGTACAGTATCTGTGAGGGCCGGGTTGCAGTGTTGTGGCACCAGCACCAGTGCCTAAGGCACAATTTTTCAGCCCCTGTTTAACAGGGGCGGGTACTTACAATTTTTAAAAAAAATGCTTCGCTAAACGTGTGACTGCTGTGCTCCAAGTACAGTATCTGTGAGGGCCGGGTTGCAGTGTTGTGGCACCAGCACCAGTGCCTAAGGCACAATTTTTCAGCCCCTGTTTAACAGGGGCGTGTACTTCCAATTTTTTAAAAAAATGCTTCGCAACACGTGTGACTGCTGTGCTCCAAGTACAGTCTCTGTGAGGGGTTGCAGTGTTGTGGCACCAGCACCAGTGCCTAAGGCACAATTTTTCAGCCCCTGTTTAACAGGGGCGGGTAATTACAAATCTTGATCTAATAGTTCACAGCAGGGCCCATTCCTGCGCCCACCAAGAGTAACTATGAGGGCCTGCAGTCTTGTGGCAACACCGTCCACCACCACCGCCAAAGGCCCAATTTTTCTGCCCTGTTCATCAGGTGCTTGCAATTACAAATCTTGATCTAATAACTCACAACAGGGCCCATTCCTGCGCCCACCAGAGTAACTGTGAGGGCCTACAGTCTTGTGGCAACACCGTCCACCACCACCGCCAAAGGCCCAATTTTTCTGCCCTGTTCATCAGGTGCTTGCAATTACAAATCTTGATCTAATAACTCACAGCAGGGCCCATTCCTGCGCCCACCAAGAGTAACTGTGAGAGCTTACAGTCTTGTGGCAACACCGTCCACCACCACCACCACCCCCAATTTTTCTGCCCTGTTCAACAGGTGCATGCAATTACAAATCTTGATCTATTAACTCATAGCAGGGCCCATTCCTGTGCCCACCAGTCTTGTGGCTACACCAACATCTAATAGGGCAAATTTCTGCAGAGTATATACGCCAGGCCCCTACTTTCAAACATCCAACTTACAAACGACTCCTACTTGCAAATGGAAAGAGAAAACAGGAAGTGAGAGGAAATCTACCCCTAGGAAGGGAAATTCTATCCTGTTAGATTTAATTTGGGAAAAAGGTATCTCCTCTCTACTGATACTTTATCACCAATCCTTGTTTCAATTAAAACCCCACTTTTCCAAAAACATTTGTCATTGGGACGGAAAGTGAGGTGACATGTTCTGAACAGATGTGCAAAGACAGCAAATGTTACAGGGGTGATAACCCCTCCCTATGTTCTCCAAAAAGCTTAAAAATAGATTTTTTTGGGATGGAGCTACACTTCATAATGTACCTGTTCAGATTCTACTTAAGAACAAACCTAAAGCCGCAAGTGGTTTTAAATGGCTTCTTTTTTTCCTTTACAAATGTCATTTTGTGCAAGGACAGTTCTAAACACGGGAAACACATGCCACTTCACAGGCATACTTTAGACACCCCCCAGGTACCATATTTAAAGGAAAATTTCACTTTTTTTTTTTCACTTTATGCATCATTATAATGACTGCTCCCGAAAAAACGTTAGTTTTTAAAAGTTCTTTTTGCATTGATATATGTCCCCTGGGGCAGGACCCGGGTCCCCAAACCTGTTTTATGACATTAACATGCATATTGGCCGTTGTAATTAGCACTTTTGATTTCGAACGTTCGCGTCCATTATAACGTATAGGGTTCGAAAATTCGCGCGAACTTTCGGTCCGTTCGAAGGTTCTGGTTCGAACCGAACCCGGGGGTGTTCGGCTCATCCCTAGTTGAAACTATGTCCCTTTTTCATACACAGGAAGACCTCAGCCAGGAGGAGGCTGTGGAAGGTGGCAGTCAGGAGGAGGAAGGGGTTAGTGGCAGCCAAGAGGTGGGTAGTGGCAGCCAAGAGGGGGCTAGGCCTCGGAGCCTGACTGACTCCCAAATCCCTCTCCTCCGCCTTCCCTACAGAAGGCCGAGAAGGGGGGGTGAGGCGGGAGAGTCAGCGCTCCGGATGATCAGAGAGGCTTCAGCCTCCCTACATGCCACACCCTCCGACGAGGAGACCTTTGGCTCCGTGGTTGTCACTAAAATGAAGGGTATGGAGGTGAGGCAACGCAACATGTGTGAGGGGCTCATCCTCAAGGTACTAAATATGGGTATGGCTGGGGAGATGACCCCACTCACACATGTTTGCCATAGTGACCATGCTCCGCCTCCTCCTCCTCCTCCTTCTGCCACCCCACCAGCACGACAGCCACAGCGTGCAAGGAAGAGTGGAAGGAAGACCTGAGAGTGACGACCTGGATTCAGTCTGGTCTGAGAGAAGATGGAGCCTCTCGTAGTACCAGAGCCTGTGGACCTAGATGGCATCTGCTGAAGTTCCGGATGTTTTGGACTTCAGGACCAGATTGCACTCCCCTTAATATACGTACTCCTCAGGCCCCCAATTTTCTAAGCTTGAAAAATGATGGTTGCCGTGGGGGTCCAAGGCTTTGCAAATTCCCCAAGTTTCACCATGGCTGCGTTCCTCTTTGGTTTGTTGCTGAGACCTAAATAAAGGTTTTTTTGATTTGAAATAATCATTGCCTATTGTGTTTTACTTTTCTACAATGACAGTTTATTTGTGAGTAGGCAGGTACATTTCACTAATCATAAAGTATTATTAACAAGGGGCACCAACAACCAACAAACTCATAGTAAATTTAAGCAACAAATACAAATGGTAATAATGTGGTTTTGCTAACACAACCCCCCTCCAAAAAAAAAAAAATCTCCTTCAAATATGTCTTCCAAAAAAAAAAAAAATAATCATGCTAAAAATATAACAAAGATTCTTTTACGATCTGAGTAAAAATAAACATGTAGTGTATAAATCCTGAAAAGTAATAAAGAACTAAGTTTGTGAGAAGTGCGGGTGAATAGGAGCAGCTAAAACATGTCATTCTTCTTGCATTGTAAAGAAAAAGAGAATGCGCTGCATTAAAGACATTTTAACATTGCAGCGTGACGAATGTGCTGTGTCGATTAGGAAAGGTAGTTTTACCTGACCGAGCGCTTCCGTCACAGAATTTCTTCTGAGCATGCGTAGCACTTTGTCCGTCGGACAACGCTACACACGATCGGATTTGGTGTGATCGGACCATGTTGTCAAAAAATCTATCCAGCAGGAGATAAGACTTTGTCCGTCGGACAATCCGACGTACACTGTCCGATGGTGCATACACACGGTCGGATTTTTCAACAACATTGTCCGATCGGACAGAATCCATGCGATAATCCGACCGTGTGTATGGGGCTTTAGACGAGCCGAGAAAAAGGAAATTCAATAGCCAGTGCGGCTCCTTCTGCTTGATTCCGAGCATGCGTGAACTTTTGTGCGAAGGACTTGTGTATACACAATATGACTTTCCGACAACAAAGTTTTGTTGGCGGAAAATTTGAGAACCTGCTAGCAAACATTTGTTGGTGGAAAGTCAGACAGCAAATGTTCGATACATACACACGGTCGGACTTTCCGACAACAAGCTCACATCCAACATTTCCCGTTGGAAAATCCAACCGTGTGAATCCGGCATAACAGTATTACATGTGCATCAACAAAATATAAACAATCCATAACCTGTGATATATATCATAGTATAAGAAAATCCTATATAAAGTGCATAACAATAGTGCAGTCTGTTTCCAAGTGCATTAAAAATATATAATAATGTGTGACAGTTCATTTTCCAGTGGTGATGTGACTTATATAATCACTTGCTTCCTGAAAAAAACACTTCTTGTGTAAACGAATGGTGTGCTTCCACCTCCTTGTGACACCTGTGTGCTCCCAGAACTCTCACCTTAATAAGAAATCAAATAAGCCTTTTGATTACAATTCAATACTCAGGACGATGTTCCACTGATCTTAGCCTGGTTCCAGATCTGCCAGATATGTCTAGGTTATCCTTGGTAGTGGTCCTTTTAAGGCACCATCCACCGCGCTTATATGTATGTTTCGGATAAAACAAAGTGACCTCCCATAGTGTAGTAGTTAAAATTCCTTCTGTCATGTGGCCTGGACTCTTGCACTAGCCAGAAAGATGGTAACCAATGTTAATAATGACACCTTTGGATGTACATTGTTTATCAGATGATATGAATACTTACTACATATTTTTGCTTACCTAGAACATCTGCTTAAGGCCCCTTTCACACGAGGCGGGCTCCGCTTGCACGGAGCCCGCCTCTGTCCGCCGGCTCAGCGGGAGATCTGTCTGTTGATCTCCGCTGAACCGGCGGATGACAAGCCTCTCTCCGCTCACTGAGCGGGGAGGGGCTTGCGAGCGCCGCTGATCTCTATGGAGAGATCGGATGAAAACGGACAGTGTGTCCGTTTTCATCAGATCTCTAAGTTTGTGAGAAGTGCGGGTGAATAGGAGCAGCTAAAACATGTCATTCTTCTTGCATTGTAAAGAAAAAGAGAATGCGCTGCATTAAAGACATTTTAACATTGCAGCGTGACGAATGTGCTGTGTCGATTAGGAAAGGTAGTTTTACCTGACCGAGCGCTTCCGTCACAGAATTTCTTCTGAGCATGCGTAGCACTTTGTCCGTCAGACAACGCTACACACGATCGGATTTGGTGTGATCGGACCGTGTTGTCAAAAAATCTATCCAGCAGGAGATAAGACTTTGTCCGTCGGACAATCCGATGTACACTGTCCGATGGTGCATACACACGGTCGGATTTTTCAACAACATTGTCCGATCGGACAGAATCCATGCGATAATCCGACCGTGTGTATGGGGCTTTAGACGAGCCGAGAAAAAGGAAATTCAATAGCCAGTGCGGCTCCTTCTGCTTGATTCCGAGCATGCGTGAACTTTTGTGCGAAGGACTTGTGTATACACAATATGACTTTCCGACAACAAAGTTTTGTTGGCGGAAAATTTGAGAACCTGCTAGCAAACATTTGTTGGTGGAAAGTAAGACAGCCAATGTTCGATACATACACACGGTCGGACTTTCCGACAACAAGCTCACATCCAACATTTCCCGTTGGAAAATCCAACCGTGTGTATCCGGCATAACAGTATTACATGTGCATCAACAAAATATAAACAATCCATAACCTGTGATATATATCATAGTATAAGAAAATCCTATATAAAGTGCATAACAATAGTGCAGTCTGTTTCCAAGTGCATTAAAAATATATAATAATGTGTGACAGTTCATTTTCCAGTGGTGATGTGACTTATATAATCACTTGCTTCCTGAAAAAAACACTTCTTGTGTAAACGAATGGTGTGCTTCCACCTCCTTGTGACACCTGTGTGCTCCCAGAACTCTCACCTTAATAAGTAATCAAATAAGCCTTTTGATTACAATTCAATACTCAGGACGATGTTCCACTGATCTTAGCCTGGTTCCAGATCTGCCAGATATGTCTAGGTTATCCTTGGTAGTGGTCCTTTTAAGGCACCATCCACCGCGCTTATATGTATGTTTCGGATAAAACAAAGTGACCTCCCATAGTGTAGTAGTTAAAATTCCTTCTGTTATGTGGCCTGGACTCTTGCACTAGCCAGAAAGATGGTAACCAATGTTAATAATGACACCTTTGGATGTACATTGTTTATCAGATGATATGAATACTTACTACATATTTTTGCTTACCTAGAACATCTGCTTAAGTTCCTGAGGAAGCACGAGATGCAAAACATGTAGAGCTAGAACAAGATACATTAACTCACACCAAGCCTGCCTGGATACTGCAGCCGTACACTTCTGGTGCATATACTATCTTTTGGGATGTGTTTTTGGTGTTTTTGTTGGTGTGAATAGTTTACTTTACATAGCAGATATTGTGATATTTTAAATGTATTTTCTTATTTTAGAAATTTTGTAATAAAATGTATGATTTTTTTTAAAGAATTTGATGTATTGTGGCGCCTACAAAGTCCATGGTTGTTTAAGTATCCTATTTAGTCTTATACAGGACGTGGCACTTTGCTATTGATACTTGCATTCACAGCACCAACCTGTGCTGATATACATATATATATATATATATATACATACAATTAGTATTGGAAAAAGTACAAATATTCGGCTTGACAGATAGAATGTCTTTAGGTTGTGTCCGCCCGGTATTTGTAGCAGCGCTATATGGTATTTTCACAGTTTAATGTGAATAAATTATTGGAAAGAGTGCATATTCAAAAAATTCATATCTAATAAATAATGTGGAATGCTTATTGCAGAATAATAAATATTTGAATAAAAAAATAATAAAATAATAATATATTATATTAAAATAATATATTAAAAGTGCACGTGAATAAAAATATATTAAATTATATGAATATTAAATTATGTAAAAGAGTTGAATCAATAAATGAATATATGGATAAAACAAGCGTGTCTCCAAAACAGCAGAGTGCTAAAAAGTCCACGTGTTCCACAAGATCATCCAATCACGTAAGTATGAGCAATAATTTGTGACAGTTCTAAAGTTATAAATTCTTGTGCTGAGGTTCCGTGACTTCCACCATAGATTTCACCGTGTGGGAAGACTGTCCCCTTTTGGGGGTACACTCACCAGAAATATACTTTATATGCGCCTGTAGTAAAAATTTGTGCGGACCTTCTCCTCCAACATCAGCACATAAAACCTTGCGGGTAGATATAACCAGGGACCAGCCTTTTCCTCCAGTATCAGTCAATCATATCATCCTCAGCGTGGTTTAATTATATGTACATGTATGGAGACAAATATTGGGCCACATAGCGTAATATTGCTTAAAATATTTATTGAAATAATTTCCCTTTAATTCGTATAAATTATTAAAAATTATATGGTATCTATACAAATCCCCCCTAGTGGGTTCTGCGTACCGAAAACCAGATGAAAAACCAGATAAATTATATGGTATCTATACAAATCCCCCTAGTGGGTTCTGCGTACCGAAAACCAGATAAAAAACAGCATTCAAGAATAAGTGTAGCGGTGTACTGTGCCTGCTCTGGCCGGATGTGGGGTTTTTCTGTGCCTTCAGCGAGGCAAACAGCGTCCTTCCTGTCCGGATAGCCGTGGAGCGCACCGTGGACCGCAAATACGTCTGACGTCACTTCCTGTTGACCTACGCCCTGACGCGTTTCGTCATTTCCGACTTCTTCTCGAGGGCGTAGGTCACCAGGCAGGAAGTGAGGTTTATATACACTGACGGACAGCGCTGACGCCCAATCAGGGGGCTTAATTATCCTCCCTTAGGTGCCGATATTGCGTAATGCCATAGTCTAATGATAGAGACCCACTGAGGACTATATTGGCAGAGCGCAGCGTCATCCCAGTGCAATAATACAGAGCATGCACATCCTATGTAAAAATTATAAGTACCAATCGTGTGTATATCATTATAGTACATCATGTAGCACATAACCTTGTGGTGCATCTCTAGTTACATATGTTATTTAAAAAATCATGTTATTAAAAAGAAATGCATGCGGACTGTGCTAGTCAGCGGGTTCACATAATGTCACCCGCATACTCGATGCCCTAAAGAATGTGAATGCAATGTACATAGGAAAAACGGGGAAAATAGATGGACTTATATTTGCGTGATATTGATTTTAAACCACCGAGATAAATATTTAAGTACTCGAGTATGGAGATCAGACACTTATATGCATATGTAATTAAAACATGCATATAAATTAATGTTACTGAATACAGGGGAAATCCCCAATATGCGAATACAAAATATTGCAATAGTGACTAATAGGTGTGTGATTAGTCCTATTGCATGTAGCATGAAGTATTTTAAAATAATTTAAAATTAAATAGCATTAGTCATATTGCATGTGACGTGAAAAATTTAAAATAATTTAAAATTAGATAGCGTTTGGTGGTTTGTTTAAAATGGTATTATTGTTTGAAGTGGACAAGGAAAATTCATATAAGAATAATAAAAAATATATATAATAAAATTAAAACCCTTATTTAAAATATGTATATAAATAAATACATAAATAAGAGTTATAAAATAGACTCCATCCATTTTTATCGGTGGAGTACATCAGGATTTTATTATGGGTGTACAGTTCATTATGAGCAACCACGATATTTATATCACAATTTTAGAATATATATTTTATAACTCTTATTTATGTATTTATTTATATACATATTTTAAATAAGGGTTTTAATTTTATTATATATATTTTTTATTATTCTTATATGAATTTTCCTTGTCCACTTCAAACAATAATACCATTTTAAACAAACCACCAAACGCTATCTAATTTTAAATTATTTTAAATTTTTCACGTCACATGCAATATGACTAATGCTATTTAATTTTAAATTATTTTAAAATACTTCATGCTACATGCAATAGGACTAATCACACACCTATTAGTCACTATTGCAATATTTTGTATTCGCATATTGGGGATTTCCCCTGTATTCAGTAACATTAATTTATATGCATGTTTTAATTACATATGCATATAAGTGTCTGATCTCCATACTCGAGTACTTAAATATTTATCTCGGTGGTTTAAAATCAATATCACGCAAATATAAGTCCATCTATTTTCCCCGTTTTTCCTATGTACATTGCATTCACATTCTTTAGGGCATCGAGTATGCGGGTGACATTATGTGAACCCGCTGACTAGCACAGTCCGCATGCATTTCTTTTTAATAACATGATTTTTTAAATAACATATGTAACTAGAGATGCACCACAAGGTTATGTGCTACATGATGTACTATAATGATATACACACGATTGGTACTTATAATTTTTACATAGGATGTGCATGCTCTGTATTATTGCACTGGGATGACGCTGCGCTCTGCCAATATAGTCCTCAGTGGGTCTCTATCATTAGACTATGGCATTACGCAATATCGGCACCTAAGGGAGGATAATTAAGCCCCCTGATTGGGCGTCAGCGCTGTCCGTCAGTGTATATAAACCTCACTTCCTGCCTGGTGACCTACGCCCTCGAGAAGAAGTCGGAAATGACGAAACGCGTCAGGGCGTAGGTCAACAGGAAGTGACGTCAGACGTATTTGCGGTCCACGGTGCGCTCCACGGCTATCCGGACAGGAAGGACGCTGTTTGCCTCGCTGAAGGCACAGAAAAACCCCACATCCGGCCAGAGCAGGCACAGTACACCGCTACACTTATTCTTGAATGCTGTTTTTTATCTGGTTTTCGGTACGCAGAACCCACTAGGGGGGATTTGTATAGATACCATATAATTTATCTGGTTTTTCATCTGGTTTTCGGTACGCAGAACCCACTAGGGGGGATTTGTATAGATACCATATAATTTTTAATAATTTATACGAATTAAAGGGAAATTATTTCAATAAATATTTTAAGCAATATTACGCTATGTGGCCCAATATTTGTCTCCATACATGTACATATAATTAAACCACGCTGAGGATGATATGATTGACTGATACTGGAGGAAAAGGCTGGTCCCTGGTTATATCTACCCGCAAGGTTTTATGTGCTGATGTTGGAGGAGAAGGTCCGCACAAATTTTTACTACAGGCGCATATAAAGTATATTTCTGGTGAGTGTACCCCCAAAAGGGGACAGTCTTCCCACACGGTGAAATCTATGGTGGAAGTCACGGAACCTCAGCACAAGAATTTATAACTTTAGAACTGTCACAAATTATTGCTCATACTTACGTGATTGGATGATCTTGTGGAACACGTGGACTTTTTAGCACTCTGCTGTTTTGGAGACACGCTTGTTTTATCCATATATTCATTTATTGATTCAACTCTTTTACATAATTTAATATTCATATAATTTAATATATTTTTATTCACGTGCACTTTTAATATATTATTTTAATATAATATATTATTATTTTATTATTTTTTTTATTCAAATATTTATTATTCTGCAATAAGCATTCCACATTATTTATTAGATATGAATTTTTTGAATATGCACTCTTTCCAATAATTTATTCACATTAAACTGTGAAAATACCATATAGCGCTGCTACAAATACCGGGCGGACACAACCTAAAGACATTCTATCTGTCAAGCCGAATATTTGTACTTTTTCCAATACTCTTGTTTGCATAAGCAGCTGCTTTAAAATGTGTATATAGATCTCCTATATTCTCACATTTTTACTTGAATTGTCCTTCACAGACAACCTGAGTATCCAATTCTATCACTCACACACACACCTTTGATATTCATTTATTTAATTATATTTTAATATACACAGGTTTTCACTAAATATATATTTTTATTTACCTATATATTTATTATCACATATTATATATATCTATTTATTTATGTATATATATGAGCACTTTTTTGGGATCTGGATCACCCACCATCCCAAACACTAGTACACAAACCCAAGGAGCGCAGAGCGGTGTTTGAAATAGGAGGGCAGAAAATATAAACACCCCTTTTTTTGTGAGTACATACAATTAGTAGTTAAAGTAAATTCATTTATTAAAAATAGTAACTCTTTGTCAGAAACCATGAAATCAGGCCGAGACAGAAGTACAGTTAAATCACACTTGTTTAATAATAAAAGTAAAAAGAACAAACGTAGTCAAAACATAGCCAAAGTTCAGTAACCAAAAAGGATAGTCAGCCAAGCCAGAAGTCAGGGATCAATGTAGTGGAACAGCAAGCAGGATCTGGAGCCAGAAGGGATGTCAGCAATGCAAGTCATGAACAGGATCGCAGGAGATAGTTTCTGTGATGTTAACCAAGGCGTAGGCAGAGATCCTCTGGACTGGACAGCTTAAGTAGGCAGGACTGACGAGCAGGATATCATCAATAGCTGAGTAACTGTGGAGAGATAGGAGCTGGCAATTAGCCGATAGCTGAGCGGGCAGCTCAGATAAGGAAGGGCTGAGCCCATCCCTGACACTCTTACACCAAAATCAATGTTAAAGATGTTTTGTTGAATAAAAGTATAAGCAGCATGCAGGTCTCTGACATCACTTCCGATCCAGGATGCCCTATATGCTATGCACTTTATATGTGATTTGTTGTTACTATGATATATATCACAGGTTATGAATTGTTTATATTTTGTTGATGCACATGTATACTGTAATGCCCCATACACACGGTCGGAAATTCCGACCACAAAATCTGTTGGATTTTTTCCGACTGATTTTGTCCGACACTGGTGTTGCATACACACGGTCGGACAAAGTTGTCAGAAAATCCGATCATTCTGAACGTGGTGACGTTCGTTGTGTAAGACGGGACTATGTAGAGGCTAGTAGCCAATAGCTTTGGTCTTGTAATGTGATCTGAGCATGCGTGGCACTTTGTCCGTCGGAATTCGCTACACACGATCGGAAAAAGTCTGATAGGACTTTGTTGTCGGAAAATTTGAGAGCAGAATCTCAAACTTTTTTTGATTCCGCTGGAGCCCACACACGGTCGGAATTTCCGACAACGTGGTCCAATAGGACATTTTCCATCAGAAAATCTGACCGTGTGTACGGGGCATTAGAGGTGCGCAACACCAGTCTATATATACACAACACATGGTAATGCATGTGTTTTAGTGTGCATTCCCACAACGCACAATTGTGGACCTCAAGCTACTGTTTGTAGCAAACAACGAGACACTATTGTTCTTTTTTGGTTGAAGGGCAACATTTATTTTTTTTCCTTTATTCCAATATTTAGAACTCTGTGTTTTTTAATCTCCATTACTATGTTAGCTTTGAACGTAATTCATGAGTCCAATACAAATTGCCATAACTTCCTAAAACCGGATCAAGAAATGATTCCTTTATGAATGATGATTTGGCGTTGAGCAATACATCTCTCATGATTGAAATACTGTTGCTACTATCAGTTTTAAAAGCTTTTAAGGAGAGTGAACTATCTTTTCTGTAAAAATTAATTAGCAAAAACGGATGTCATGTCTGTCCATGTCAATATCAAAAACGTATGTGTGTTTAGACCCATAGTATATGGACAATTAGGCTGATTATTGTATTTTGTCCCCTCAGTTACAACGCATTAAAGGATATACTGAATCATACTCTACTACAAGCGTATCATTTCAGAAGAATATTTCTTCTCATCTGGAAGAGTGCTGTGGGGGCTTCAGTGGAGGACATCAGTTGCATGTAAATGTCCTGCAATTTTTAGAGTAAAGAATAAAATGCGTTTGCTATTGCCGAGGCAGAACTTTGTCATGAGCAATGGGAAACAGCCACAGGGAAGCATACAGATATCTGTGCTTGTCTGTTGACTGCTGGATTTACACTACACAGAAGATCATTAGGAAGAAGAGTGATTGAACCAGAGAAGCTAAACAAAGGACAGATACATAGAGATGCACTGGATTACCGCATCTTCAAGACAATATTTTTATTTCTACATAACGTAGGATGCACCCACTTCCTCCCCTGTTCTGTAAAGGAAAAAAAGGAAAAAAATGTGATAAATGAAAATGTTAAGTGTATTATGTTAAAGCCTTTTGTATTAACGAAAAACTCCAACTGTCTGGCAGAAACTCCCCACTCCTTTCAATCGATGCTTGCTGCCACAAGGCATCTAGTCATTTTTGATTCGATCTCCTGTAGCCTTCCCTTCAATGAAGTAGCTCAGCAGGCAAAGGAAGGACAGCTGCCTAGCCCTGGCGTCCAAACTACCAGTGAATCAGAACAAGCAGAGCAGAGATGGTATTGTATTACTGATACTGTATATAAATAACTATATATATCCATATATATATAGATATACAGTGTATAGAGATATATATAGCTATATATGCACACACACACATTTATAGTGTCTTTTATCTCTGCTTTGCTCCTTAATCATAAACTCAGGGTTCAAAAGACTGTTAGGCTGTTGGTCGCCAATCTCAACTCAAGGTGATAGTCACCTCTGGCCTTACTGCAGACTGCAAGCCTACTGTCCATCCATCTTAAAGCAGCTTGACATTGGCTTCTCTACCCATTTTACAGCCAACGAACATTTTCTATTGATTTATTGATCTCTGTCTGCCTGTGGAAGGAGCTCAGAACAGACTCTATGTGCTCTTGCAGCCTCCTGCATAGATTTTTTTTCTTCTTTTTATCCCAGCCGTGCTTGCAGTCTGTGGTGAAACAGAAATTAGACCATGCGGGAGCCCAATTTGCTGGCAGTGAATGTGCCAGGCTCCAGATGGAAGAGAGGCTTCTTTCTCCTTACTCCCACCTCTTTTTATTGAAGCACACTGTTCACTCCTACTACTACCTCCTCCATCACTTCACTGACCCATCTGCGCTTCACCCATTTGGCTTTTTCAGAGGACATATAAATAAGTTATTTTGTGCCCGCTTTAAGTGTCTAGAGGTTTTCAATGCACTCTATTTGACAGAGAATTATGCTGGTCAAATCTTGAATTACCAAAATGAAGTGCTTTATTAAATAGCAAATGAACTCTTGTATGGTCCATTGGAAAGGCTTTACTTTGTTATTTTAGTTTTTATAATTTTTATGTTGTCTGTATATGTTACTATTAAAATGTTTAATTAATACCCCAAGTACCCATGATCAGCATTTACAGATTTATTAATGTGTACATACAGTATAATGGAGGAACCAATTCAGTTTGGGGTGGAAGACAATGTTGTAAATCAGGAGGATAAATTGCATTTACTTTGCAGAACCATTCTACAGTTCCAACTTAACTACACAATTTTTACAAATGCCTTTGCCCCTCTTTTCTGTGTCTGTTACAAGACAAGGATTTTGGTGCAAATGGGTTGATTTAGTAAAGGCGAATTGGTGGTTCAGTTTGTAAAGGATTTTTTTACTTTGCAAAGGGGATTTTTCCCTAAAGCCGGGTAAACACTTATGCCCCGTACACACGGTCAGATTTTCCGACGGAAAATGTTCGACGGGAACGGAAATTCCAACTGTTTGTAGGCTCCATCAGACATTTTCCATCGGAATTTCTGTCACACAAAATTTGAGATCTGGATCTCAAACTTTCCGACAACAAAATCTTTTGTAGACAATTCCAACGCACAAAGTTACACGTATGCTCGGAATCAAGCAGAAGAGCCGCACTGGCTAAAAATGTATTGAACTTAATTTTTCTCGGCTCGTCGTACATGTTGTACGTCACCACGTTCTGGACGTTCGGAATTTCCGACAAGATTTGTGTGACCGTGTGTATGCAAGACAAGTTTGAGCCAACATCCGTTGGAAAAAATCCATGGATTTTGGTGTCGGAATGTCCGATCAATGTCCGATCGTGTGTACGGAGCATGACAGTTTTTTTTTCGTGCAACCCGGAAACAAAAATTGACATCTCTGGACCAGCGACACTGTACTAATCATGCAAGGTTAGTTCAACAATATCCCCCACTGAGCTGTTGTGTTCTGACAGGGGGACGGCCCCACTGCCAGAACACTCCAATCAGTGCTCTCTGCTATTGCCTAAGAGCGCTGATTGGTAGTCGGAAGGCTGCTGGTTTTCCAGCATGCACATCTGACAGAAGCAGGCCGAACAGACAGACTGACATACACACGGGCAGAATGTCAGACATTTTTTTTTAAACCGGCAAATGTCTTGCAACATTCTGCTTTAGCTTAGTGAAAGGGGTGAAACTCTGCTGACTTTCATGTTCCAATCATATGTAAGCAAAAATAAATTTTATTTTTATTTTCTTGCATGTGATTGGGTATTATTTGCAAAGGTAATTTTAATCACATTCAATAAGCTAAGTGAAAATTTCCTTGCAATGAACTGTTTATTGGCCTTTAGTAAATCCACCCCATTCTCTACATATAAAAGTAGAAAGTCATTCAGTGGGTTGTCACAGGCAATAGTTCTCTAGACAAATATTGTAACTATTATTACCATCTGCCAAAAGCTTTGTTTACAGAAGTCTTTTACTTAAAAAAAACATTTATTAAAGATTAAAGATTTAAATGTAGTTTACTAGTGTAGATAATTATTTTTATTGATTGTTACAAATCTCTGAAATAATTAAATTGTTTTTTTTTTTTTTTTTGCATAGAAGTTGCTCATTGACTTTAGAGCTGTCTGTCAAAGATTTAAAAAAATATAGTATATGTAGTGTAAGCTCCAGGGCATATTATGGATCAACATGTAGGTGGTGTGCAGCGTGGTGCAGTGGCAAAAATTCACACTGACTGGTGCAATAAAGAACTTGTATTGAATCATGTAGAAACAGTTCACAACAGAACCCGGGGGGGGGGGGGACATGCACAGTTTTGGAGTGATGCTCAGCCAGACTCACAGCGCCTGTAAAGAGGGCAGAATGCGGCCTGGCCATCTCGTGCCCAGCCAGGAAGATGTCCAGAGGATTCAAAGACTCAACTCTTTTCCTCCTCACCAGGAACCTTTCCCTACCACTAACACTGTGCCTTTCCTTACACTGCCCACACCTGAAATGTGTGTCAAACCCGGGAGCCAGGGCCTTAAATAGGATCTGCCTGACCCAAGATTGCTAGCAGAGACACATGGGGCAGCAGCATCCAATAGGATAGCTTCCCCAGTGACCCAGGAAACCATAGAGGAACCCTGTTCCTCTTGGCTTCCTCTAAACCTGCAGTGGAAAAAGTAGACAGCACCTGCCTTCAAACACATATTGGATCTGGAGCACAGCTGTGTCAAGTTTATGAATCCCCAAAACTCAAAGTCTCAATTGTAGTGACACAAATGTGAGAGCTTAATTTTCAAAAGCAATGAAAAATGTAGTCCTTAACCACTTGACCTCTGGAAGATTTACCCCCTTCATGAACAGGCCATTTTTTGCGATACACACTGCGTTACTTTAGCTGACAATTGCTGTACCCAAATAGCATTTATATCCTTTTTTCCTACAAATAGAGCTTTCTTTTGGTGGTATTTGATCACCTCTGCACTTGTTTGTTTTTTGCGCTATAATCGAAAAAAGTCAGAAATTTAGAAAAAAAAAAAACACATTCTGCTATAAAACACATTCAAGAAAAAAATTGAAAATACAAAATTTCTTCATAAATTTAGGTCAATATGTATTCTGCTATATATTTTTGGTATAAAAATCCCAATAAGCATATATTGATTGGTTTGCGCAAACATTATAGCATCTACAAACTAAAAGATATTATTATTTATTTATTATTTTTTTTTACTAGTAATGGCGATCAGCGAATTATAGAGGGACTGCGATATTGCAGCAGACATTCAGACACTAGCTGACACTTTTGACACTTTGTGGGAACCAGTGACACTAAGGCCCTTTTCACAATGAGGCGTTTTTCAGGCGCTACAGCGCTAAAAATAGCACCTATATAGCGCCTGAAAAAAGCGTCTCCTTTCACTTCAGTGTGAAAGCCAGAGGGCTTTTACACTGGAGCGGTGCGCTAGCAGGACGGTAAAAAAAGTCCTGCTAGCAGCATCTTTGGAGCGGTGAAGTAGCGGTGTATTCACCGCTCCTAAACTGCTCCTACCCATTGAAATCAATGGGGCATCACGGCTATACCGCCGGCAAAGCGCTGCTTTTTGGGCGGTTTTAACCCTTTTTCGGCTGCTATCAGGGGTTAAAACCGCCCCGCTATCGGCCGAATAGTGCCGCTAATACAACACTAAAGCGGCGCTAAATATAGCGCTGCTTTACCGCCAACGCCCGCACCGCCCCAGTGTGAAAGGGGCCTAATACAGTGATCAGTGCTAAAAAAAATATGCACTGTCACTGTACTAATGACACTGGCTGGGAAGGAGTTAACATCAGGGGCGATCAAAGGGTTAACTGTGGGCCCAGATGGTGTTTTACAATACTGTGTGGGGTGCTTGTAGTAGTGGAATAGATGGAATTTATTCCCTGCTTTGCAGGGACACAAATCTCATCTGTTCCCTCCTGTTAGAACGGCGATATGTTTTGTTTACATAGGCAGAATGCCGTTCTGTCTTTCTGCAGAATGATCAATGGGTGCTGGCAGACATTGAGTCTGCATGTGCCCCCTCTACCTGGAAATGTCAGATCACGCATATATACGTGATCCAGCGCAGAGTTGCCGCCCTGTAGCAGTAAAACTGCTATAGGGTGGACCTTAAGTGGTTGAAGTTGAACTGGAGTCAGGCATCTGTCAGGCATCTCTTCTGTACAGAAATAGTTTATCCTGATTTTACTGCACGCTGTGAGCTTTTCATAGTGTGCATTCGAAGCTGCATAAAGTAAGATAGGGCTTGCCTCATTTCCTTGTTGAATGACATTTAGCATCATCTAACTCTTTCCTCTCCGTCCTGGCTGTCTCACTCAATCTTTTCATTCATTGGATTTTAGTTCATTCAATCGTTGAGGCTCAGCATCACATGTGGGCATTAACTAGGGTGGTCTGCATGCAAATACAGCCTGCCTAGAAACACCCACTTCTCCAGACTGACACCCACCACGTTTTGATGTTTGCATACTTTCTCCCAAGAGCCAGCCCACTGCTTGACTTTGGGCAGAGGACTCTTGAGAGGAGTACTGAAGCATGGTGCTTTGCTGTTTTCAAGAAACGATATACAGCACCATGTCTTCTTGGACTGCATAGACAAGCACAGAGACACAGTGATGATCACTGGATCTAAAATAAGATATCTTTATTTAAAAAATGTATTTGTGTGTTGATGAGGGTGGGGGCAGGAAAAGGAACTAGGGACAGCAAAATATAAGCAGATTAAATTTCAACTTTAATATCTACCAATATGCTGGAACGTACATGTACTACCCAAACCACCTAGTGGTAGCTAGTCTTCCACTAGGTGGCTCTGTCCTGGAATAGTGCTGGCAACAAAAATTGTGTAATTGGGTGCTAGGTCCCTTTTAGTTAGAGCCCTCCTGTAATGATGTCATGGGTGAGGAAATGCTAATATATAAGCCAGGTTGTGCATAGGAGCCAGAGACCCCATCATCAGGCAAAGGCAATTGAAGGCCCAGGACGGGGCTGGAGGACAGGAAGAAATAGACCTGTAGTCAGAAGAGCTGGCTCTAGACATCCCGACTCTTATGATGGAGGAGGCTAGAGTGGGTTGTAAAAGGCCTTTAGGCCAGTCCAGTGGTCCCCTGGAGTGAGGTCTTTCTCCTGGAGGATCTGGGAGAATTGTACCCAAGGCAAGGCTACTGCAGTGATCCTGTCTCAGAAAGACTAAATGCAAGGAGCAGTGAGCTGGACACAGACAGCCTAAGGCAATACAGGACCCTATGAGTAAGTACTGATGACCCCGGGAGAAGAGAAAAAGTGGGGAATATGGCTTACTAAAATGTACTGTGTGCTGCTTTCACATGTGACTGCTGAGGTTTGTCCACTATATGTGATTGACAAAATGCTGTCAAGTAACCCCGGAAGTATGTTTATGTGATGTGACTGTATTTGCCATCTGAAAATAACATCAGTAAAGTACAACAATCCTAACTTTTTGTGTGGATATTCCTTTTCCTTAGGATATAAAGGTTAAAGACCTGGAATGTCGTGAGGAAGCCTCTGGCATGGAGATGGGCACAAGATGGTAGAGGTTTAAAACCTCAAGCAAGTGGTTTGTTGTTCTGGTAGGAGAAGAAGCAGGGCCGGAACTTGGTGCCATTACCAGCCATTCGCAAGCCCCCTTATATACTGATCTGTAACCAGAGCCGATCGGCCCTATAGGCACACTATGCAAGCTGCTTAGGGCCCCGCCGCTGTGGGGGGGCCCCCAAGACCCAGCATCCCCCCTGCACCTCTGGCTGGCCGTTTAGAGTGCAGTGAGGAGATGTGGGAGGATTGTTTTGGGAGCACTGAAGGGTCAGGTGTGACTGTGTGGCAATGGCAAATGGTTAACATAGCTCACGGCATCACGGGTCAAGTAGAGGGCCCCTTAGCAGAATTTTGCTTAGGGCCCCAGGGAGGTCAGGATCGGCACTGTCTGTAACATACATGCAGGTGAGGTGTCCTGATACTGCTCTGGCTGAATGCTTTTTCTGAGGCAGTGACAAAATAAGTAGGGGAGCCAGGGTAAAGGATTTGTGTCGAGGGGCTTTTGTTCACTGCAAGTGGGTTTTGCATTTCCATACTAACCTATGGGACAGCAAAACCCAGGCAGGTCAAATGTAGCTCAAAAGAATGTCAACTGTAGGTCAAATGTACTTGTCAATGAATTATAAATGTAGCGGCCATAACCCTCGATGGGGCAGCCTTGACTTTTGGGCTTACCAGTTACCTCCGCTTGGCTTGTACTTCCAGGTCTAGGGGTTCCCCGGGTTATTACCCAACGACTTTGGACGCTGACACCATAAAAGTCCTTTAGAAAGGTTTTTATTTGCAGGGGTAACATCCAACAAACACAGTCTCGTATGGGAACAGAGGGCAAGGGTGAAGAAACTCAGGCACCTTGAACTGCTAATTATTAGAAAGTCTCTAATGCAAACCCAGAGAGTAGCCACTCGCAGCTGGGTGCTTCAAAGCTGAACAAATCTCTAGCCAGAGATTATGGCAGTCAGCACTTTAATCCGGAACTTGCAAAGTCTCTGACCTTTAATGAAATTGCAATCAAAAGTGAACAGGAACCTTTCCTCAGTACCTGGAATGTTCTCTGTCTCCTTGGCAGTACTGGGAAAACATGGATTTGTTAGTGTCCTTAACAACCCAGCAACCAGGCACTTCTTGAGATGCCAGCTTGTTGGCCCTCCTCCGAAGAGTCCTCCCCCGGTCGCTTACAGGAGCTGCGGTGCCCCTCCAAGTTGAGAGCACACTCGGACGTCTTGAATCCTCCCTCAGTTACTGCGCCTTGGATCAGCCGGTTCCGAGACTCAGGAACAGATGGATCCTTGCCCCAGACCAAGTGGGTCTAATGGGGTTAGTCAAACGGACCATGTTGTGGGGCGGCACACGCTCCCGGTCCCGGGACTCCTCGCACAATTAACCCTCAGAACCCCTTTACTGTTCTGAGGAAAAGAAAAAAAATGTGTACATAGCGGACACCTTGCAAAAGTGTCGCCGCTACATAAATGATTTCAGAAGCTTCTCAAATTGATGTCAAACTGATGCAATTGGCACAAATCCAAAGTTAGTCGACACAAGCCCCTTCAAAAGCAGATCAGCAATGGCAGTTCCCAAATTTTAGTCATGACATGTTTCTTTTAAATTGAGACAATTTAACCTATTAAACAAAAAGTTTGAGTAAAGACATTTTACATTGCCTGCTATTACTTTGGTTAGCCCTAAACCTCATCCTGTGCATTCCTATGAAAACTTGAAAGACCTGCTTACTTGACTAAGAACTAAGTTCTATCAAGTGCTTCCAAAAGACACATGCATTAAAAACCCATGCATCGGTATTTAAAAATCAAGCCGTCCTAGGCACACATGGATGATAATGCACTTTTGCATTAGGTGTATCCAGCACCAAGAAAAGGTCATCCAGTGCCGGGGGGGGGGTGGGGGCAAACTGAGCCCTTCCCCTGGGTAGAGTAGAGGATGAATTGGGCTAATAGCAATGCATGCAGTTGCGGTACACCACAGTGAACTAAAACGTTTAAAATAGGTGAACAAATATGGGGATAACAGTTGTGAAGCAAAAACGTGCCATTAATTCAGTTGTATAATTGAAAGGCAAAAATGTCTCAGCTTTGGTAGTGTCAAGGGAAAGAAAAGTGTCTCTGCATCAGTGATGTCACTGGATAGAAAAATGTCAATGCATAAGCGGTATCACTGAAAGGAAAAAATGCCCCTTCATCAATGGTATAATTGGAGAGAAATGTCCCTGCATTGGTGTGGTGACAGGAAGGAAAAAATGTTCCTGCATTGGTGGTGTCACAGAAAGTAAAAATGTCCTTGTGTTGGTGATGTCACTGGAAGCAAAGTATGTCTCACTGGAAGGAGAAAATGGAAAATGTCCCTGCATCATTGGTGTCACTGAAAGGAAAAAAATGTCCCTGCATCGGTGGTGTCTACAGAAGGAAAAAACTTCCCTGTGTAGGTGGTGTCATTTGAAGGGAAAATGTCCCTGGGTTGGTGGTGTCACTGGAAGGAAAAAAATGTCCCTGCATTAATGGTGTTGCCAAAAGAAAAATGGTGCTGCATCAGTTTTGGTGGGGAAAAATGACCCTGCATCACTGGTGTCAGTCTGAAGAGGACTTCGGCATCTGTGTCAGAGGGATGAAGGAGGGAAGGTGGACTCTTTGGGGTGCATGGAACTAAAGAGATCTGGGGGCTCTCGGGATGAGTGGGACTAACTCTAAGGTAGGCACTCATGGGGGTTGAGGAAAAGAGGGGCCTGAGCTGTTCCTCTACCCTGTGTACTGACTCAGAACTCCTTCTCAGCATGGAATCTGCTGGGAATGATGGCAGTTTTTCTTTCTTCCTATCTCGGGTCATGTGATATGTCATGTGTCATGTCTGCTCTCATTCCCCAGTGGCGCCTTGCTGAGATGAAGGTGTGTTCTCAGTGGCTCTCCAAAGATGGTGGTGAGAGAAGAGAGCCTAATACTTCCTCCAGTAGCTATCCAGGTCCTTCTGGCAGGAATGACGCTGCAGTCACTCCTGTAGGTGAGACTCTGATGAACAGACCGCCAAAGCAGCCAGCCTGCCCCCAATTTCCACATCAACACTGCACCCAGAGTACAAGTCCCTTCTGCCCCCCCCATTTCTGGCCCTGATATTGAGGAAATTATGCTGTTTGCTTTATATTCTTAGCTACTTTTAACCATCCAGACCATCAAACAGAAGAAAATAAAGCTGGTTTCATGTTTCTTGTTCCTACGGGGTGTCTTTTGACCCCTCACAAGTGGACCTAGCATCAGATATATTTTTCCTCAAGTGTATTCGTTCTAAGTTATATTTACAGTATATGTAACACTTCAAGGTAATTCTCACCTCTCACAGAGGTGACTGTACTCATCCTGATGATGCAGAAGGACAGAAATATCTTTGTTCAGCAATCATCCAGGGCCAGAGTCTTCTACCTAGGCTGAGATGCTGGCTCAGAATTGACGTAATCATGTAAGTTCTTATATCTGTGCATTTCCTGGCTGGGATCATAAGTATCTGACACAGTTCAGCCCCCTGCTGCAGCCTCTACACTTGCTACAAAGTGATCCTTTCAGTCAAGGGAAATCCACTTTCCTTGATATCAATGATTTCTTTTGATAACAGGTACAAATTAAAAAAAAATAAACTATTGCTGTATATTGTGACATTCCAGGTATGTATTTATGCAGACTTATACATTTACTGAAAGGTCCACTTCAACATCTCCTGTAACCTCTTCTTCCAATAGATTATTCACAGAATGATGGCAGTCCCTCTGGATTTGCAACTTGTTAGTGGTTAACACTGCCTCTGCAAAATATAATAAATAGTAATCGGAAATGCCTTCATACAGGTAGGATTTAAAATATGAATAAAGGTTTTCTTGGGCTCATGTCTTAAATGCATAATTTCCTGCTCTGAAGTATATTGACATTAACCAACTACAAATGTTTCGCTTGCATAAGAAGCTGAAAATGAAGAGATCTTTGACATGTCAATGCACATGTCATCTTTGACATCCAATCAATTTCAACATTTCATTTGGAAAGCACTAAGTACTGAAATCTTTGAAACATTTCAGCATGTTGAAAATAGGAGGCTGAATAAATATAATCTTTGAGATTGAAAAGCATAAAATTTTATTTTTTATAGTAGTTTATATGATCGGGTGAAAACAAGAACTAATTACCGTATATACTCGAGTATAGGCCGACCCGAATATAAGCCGAGGCACCTAATTGTACCACAAAAAAATGGAAAAACTTATTGACTCCAGTATAAGCCTAGGGTGAGAAATGTACAGCTACTGTAAGTGGAAAAGAGGGTCAACAATGCCCATTTGCAGCCTCACTGTGCCCATTTGCATGCCACACTGTGCCCATTTGCAGCCATAGGTCCCCCAAACTTGGTAGTTAAGGGTTCCTAGATGCCCCCTATCTGCAGACAAAATTGGGGTCTATGGACCCAAAGGGTCTTGAAATAACATTGATGCAGATGGACACAATTGAACAAATTTGGGGCCCCGTATCTTGGGGCCACTTAGTGCTAGGAACCCTAAATTTGGTATGCAAACTCGGTCGAACTAGCACTACAACATATCCATGGGGTTCCTATTACCAAGTGGCCCCGAGATACGGGGGCCCAAAGTCGGTTCGGAAAATGTCAAGCACTTTTCTGCAGCAGAGAATGACATTTTCCGAACCAATTTTGGGGCCCTGTATCTCGGGGCCACTTAGTGCTAGAAACACCATGGATATGTTGTAGTGTTGGCTCCACTGGGTTTGCACACCAAATGTGGGGTTCCTAGCACCAAGAGGCCCCGAGATAAGGGGCCCCAATTCGGGTCGGAAAATGTAATTTTCTGCTGCAGAAAAGTGCTTGACTCGAGTATAAGCCGATGGGGGGCACTTTCAACACAATAAAATGTGCTGAAAAACTCGGCTTATATTCGAGTATATACGGTACCACTGATATGGTTCAATTATTTGCAAACAAAAAAAAAATTGGGAATTGAATGAATTCAGTGCCAGCTTTTTGTTGGTGCATGCGCACATTTGTGCAACTACTGGGGGCATATATTTAGAGCAGTGCAAAGTGTAAAATAATGTACCCTATAGCCAGGGACGGTACAAGACTGGGCGGATTCCCTGGGCGCTACAATTTTCTGGAGGGGGGGGGGGGCACAGGTGAAGTGCCAGCAGTGTGCTTCACAGTACACACTAGCCGGCGCTGCTAATCATCTCTGTACCTTTTACTGTAATGTGCCCAGTGAGCTCCTGCACCCGGCACAAGCCTAGACAGATAGTCACCGCACATGGCCTTCCCTGTCATTGCTTCACTGCCCCTATGAAGGCGCTGCTTCGCAGTCCCATCCCGGCGGTGTGACGTCACTTACGGCCGGAGGCAAGATAGGAAGAGCATAGAGAGCTGCTGCCGAAGCTGCACCTGCAACCTAGAGGAGCTGCCAAGGAGGAACCAACAAACTGTGTATATCACACAAAAGTAAAAACTAAGCACTGCTAATGATTGCCAAATGCCATGCTATGCCATTAACCCCCATGCTGCATATTACACAAATTAAGAATAGCATTGGTAATTAATGTCTCCTCAGCCTCCTTTCCTCCCCCAATCGGTTTCAGACAGTTCATTTATGAATCTGCTGCAGATTCATAAATAAACTGTCAGGATCCAATTGGGGAAGGAGAGGAGGCTGAAGGGACATTATTTACCAATTAACCCTGACACTGGTGCCACTAATGCAGCACAAAGGGTTAATTAACTGCCACTAATCAGCCACTGATGCATCAGTGGACCAGCAGTGGCAGTACATTACCCCCCCCCCCCCCCCCCCCCACGCTGAATATTACAAATACCATTGGTATTTAACCACTTGAAAAGACAACCGGTAACAGTACATATACTGCTACGGGGTGGCAGCTACGGGTGTATGATGCTGCCTGTTTTAGGGTTTTGGGTGCATGCTCCCACCCACCTACTCCCCTGTGATATGACACAGCAGGAGACTGTCAGCAGATCCCAGCCAATGATTCAGGGCTGGGACCTGCTGATCGGCTGAGTCAAATCACAGCCCAGAGCTCTGATAAACAATACAGGGCACTTTACAGAGTAAAAAGCAGCAGACACAGGAAACAAAGTTGATTCCCACTATAAATTGATGATCTCCACCATTACTAGTATAAGAAAAATTTATTTCCCTTTTTTTGTGAATATTTGGGCACTACCTTACGCAAAAAAAATAATGCAAAGCTGAAAACCTATGTATGTTCACACGGGTTGTGCCAGAAAAAACAGTTAACAGGCCTTTTTACAAGCACATTTTCTGCATTATTATTCCAAAGCACTTTAAGTGCCTCTAAAAGTACATATAATTAAAATGTGTGTATTGTTTTAAGCATTTTCTTGTATTGAAATGACACTGCCCCTTTTCTTTTTTAAGAAACAACGTCCAACCTGGTGCAGGGTGGAAGCTGAACTAGACTGACCTAAGGGAGAAATGACAGAGAAAACAACGAGAGGCTCGAATGAAAATGCCGCTGGAGACAAGTGGCCGATTAAGTGCCACTAAAAAATGATGTGTGACTGATTGTGTACCACTGGGCCTGTGCTTGCAGCGATTGCAAGGGGCTGTGCTTGGATGTGTGCTTGCAGCGATTGCAAGAGGTAGTGTTTGGATGCGTGCTTGCAGCGATTGCAAGAGGCTCTGTTTGGATGCGTGCTTGCAGCAATTGCAAGAGGCTGTGTTTGGATGCGTGCATGCAGCGATTGCAAGAGGCTGTGCTTGGATGCGTGCTTGCAGTGATTTGAAGATGCTGTGCTTGGATGTGTGCTTTGCAGCAATTGCAAGAGGCTGTGTTTGGATGATTGCTTGCAGCAAATGCAAGAGGATGTGTTTGGATGCGTGCTTACAACGATTGCAAGAGGTTGTGTTTGGATGCGTGCTTGCAGCGATTGCAAGAGATTGTGTTTTGGATGCGTGCTTGCAGCGATTGCAAGAGGTTGTGTTTTGGATGTGTACTTGCAGTGTTTGCAAGAGGGTGTGTCTGGAAGATGTGTAGTATGGTGACTGTAAGAAGATTGCATTGCTGTGTATGTGCTTGCATGATTGCAAGATGATTGTTCTGCTGGAGACGTGTTTGCAGCGATTGCAAGAGTCTGTGCTGCAGGAGGTGTACTTGCAGCGATTGCAAGAAAGGTGACCTTACTGGCAGGCGAAGAGTGGGAATGAACTGTGAGCCTAACTGGATGTAGCTGTAGTTGAGAGTGTGAGAAAAATTATTCCAATAAGAATCATGGCGCCACTGATGTGGCTAGACTCTAATCGGACTGTGACAGGTACGAAGATTTGACCCGATATGAATCGTTGTACAAAGACACTGAATTTCAAAAGAGCCAACTTCCCTAAACTATGAACCTTGCTAGAAGGCATAAATTTGGATAAAATCTTAGGAACAAATAACACGGAGGAGAGATGGGTTTGCTTTAAGAGCATATTAAATAAGGGCATTAACCAATGCACCCCGTTTGGTAAAACATTTAAAAGAGCGAACAAAAGTCCTGGATGGCTTAACTCCAATGTAAAAATGCATATAAAAGCAAAGGAGAAGGCCTTCAAAAAATACAAGGTTGAGGGATCATTATCAGCATTCAGACTTTATAAAGAATGCAACAAGAAATGTAAGGGTGCAATTAAGGCAGAAAAGATAGAACACAAAATATACATAGCGGAGGAAAGCAAAAAAATAAATTCTTTAACCACTTTCAGACCGGACGGCACGCATGCGATGGCACGGTGGCAAATTCAAAGGGACGTACCTGTAAGCCCCTATGCCTGTCCGTGCTATTCTGCTGACGTACATCGTCGTGCACCGGTCGGGAAGCGATTAAGTATGTAAACAAAAAAAAGGGAGGACAGACCATGTTGGTCCCATAAAGAATGAGGAAGGACATCTGGTTACAAAGGATGGAGAAATGGCACAGGTATTGAATTTATCCTTCTCCTCAGTCTTCACAAGGGAATCGGGGGCTTCAGTAACCAAAGCTGCAGTGCTTATCCTTGTGACACATCACAGGAAGCACCTCCATGGCTAACAGAGGACAGAATTAAAATTAGACTTGGGAAACTTAACATTAATAAATCACTGGGACCAGATGGCTTTCCAGACCATTGTTCCTAATTTTTACTGACAGTCTACTGACTGGAATGGTACCAGCCTTTTTGTAGAAAATGTAGCACCAATATTTAAAAAGGGCCCAAAATACATCCCTGGGAATTACAGACTAGTCAGCCTAACATCAATAGTATGCAAGCTCTTGGAGGGGATAATAAGGGACTATATACAAGATTTTAGTAATGAGAACGGTATCATTAGCAGTAATCAGCATGGATTCATGAAGAATTGTTCTTGCCAAACCAATCTATTACCTTCTACGAGGAGGTGAGCTGCCATCTAGATAAAGGAAGGCCCGTAGACGTGGTGTATCTGGATTTTGAAAAAGCATTTGACACAGTTCCGCATAAACGTTTACTGTACAAAATAAGGTCCGTTGGCATGGACCATAGGGTGAGTACATGTATAGAAAGCTGGCTACAAGGGCAAGTTCAGAGGGTGGTGATAAATGTGGAGTACTCAGAATGGTCAAGGGTGGCTAGTGGGGTCCCCCAGGGTTCTGTGCTTGGACCAATTCTATTTAATTTGTTCATAAACGACCTGGAGGATGGGGTAAACAGTTCAATCTCTGTATTTGCAGACAATACTAAGCTAAGAAGGGCAATAACTTCTCCACAGGATGTGGAAACCTTGCTAAAAGATATGAACAAATTAATGGGGTGGGCAACTACATGGCAAATGAGGTTTAATGTAGAAAAATGTAAAATAATGCATTTGGGTGGCAAAAATATGAATGCAATCTATACACTGGGGGAGAACCTCTGGTGGAATCTAGGATGGAAAAGGACCTGGGGGGTCCTAGTAAATGATAGGCTCAGCAATGGCATGCAATGCTAAGCTTCTGTTAACAAAGCAAACAGAATATTGGCATGCATTAAAAAGGGGGATTAACTCCAGAGATAAAACGATAATTCTCCCGCTCTACAAGATTCTGGTCCAGCCGCACCTAGAGTATGGTGACCAGTTCTAGGCACCAGTCCTCAGGAAGGATGTACTGGAAATGGAGCGAGTACAAAGAAGGGCAACAAAGCTAATAAGGGGACTGGAGGATATTAGTTATGAGGAAAGGTTGCGAGCACTGAACTTATTCTCTCTGGAGAAGAGACGCTTGAGAGGGGATATGATTTCAATTTACAAATAACATACTGGTGACCCCACAATAGGGATAAAACTTTTTTGCATAAGGGAGTTTAACAAGACATGTGGCCACTCATTAAAATTAGAAAAAAAGAGGTTTAATCTTAAACTACGTAGGGGGTTCTTTACTGTAATGCCGCGTACACACGACCGGGCTTTCCGGCAGACTAGGTCCGGCGGTCTTCCCGATGGACTTTCGGCAGAGTTCTGACGGACTTTCCGAATGAACGGACTTGGCCACACACAAACGAACTAAGTCTGCTCGAAAGTCCGTTAGTTTTGAACGTGATGAGGTAAACGGGAATCAAAAACGATCGGATTAGCCCACACACTATCGGATTGTCCGACCGACTAATTCTGTCTGACCTAGTCTGCTGGAAAGTCCGGTCGTGTGTACGTGGCATTAGAGTGGCAAGGATGTGGAATTCCCTTCCACAGGCGGTGGTCTCAGCGGGGAGCATCGATAGTTTCAAAAAACTATTAGATCAGCACCTGAACGACTGCAACATACAGGGATATACAATGTAATACTGACATATAATCACACACATAGGTTGGACTTGATGGACTTGTGTCTTTTTTCAACCTCACCTACTATCTAACTATATGTAACTATATTGTAGGGTAGGCCATACAATCAGATACGAATCAGTGAGCAGTGCATCCGATTCAAATCGTTGCGATGCTGATGCGACTAGATTTGAATCGGACAATGGTCAGTATGAAAAGAATTGCGAATTGGTTGTGGGGTAGGACAGTAGTTAGGGTAATGACATAACCAGGGTAACGATGTGGACCAATGCAAATCGTCGGAGGGTAGGATATGAATAGATGCGAATCAGTAGGTAGGGTAAATGACACGACCGATACGAGTCGGTGTGCAATGTGTCCTGAAGTGAACCGTTGTGCTGCCAACGTGACTAGGTTTGAATCGGACTGTGACAAGTATGAAAGGTTCGAGCTGATACGAATCGGTTGTGAGGTAGGGTACGGAACCTAACACGAATCCGTGTGTGGTGCGTCTGATACAAATCGTTGTGCCGCTGATGCGACTAGATACAAATTGGACTAAGGTGAGTATAAAAATGGATCCGATGCAAATCGGTTGTGGGGATAGGACTGTGGCTAGGGTAAATTACGTAACAAGGATAAATAAAGTGGACCTTTGTGAGGGTAGGATATAAACCAATGCGAATCGGTAGGTAGGGTAACAACACGAACATGTCCGAAGCAAACCGTTGTGCCGCCAACACGACCAGATTCTAACTGGACTGTGGTAGGTGTGCAATGTATCTCATACGAATCGGTAATAGGGTAAATTTAATTAGTTGAAAGTGTGAAGCTAATCAGATGTGAATCGGTTGCAAAGTGTATACCACCCATTGCTCTAAAACTTAACACATACCAACCACCCAGCCCCCCAGGCTAATCAAGGTGCAGGCAAGGCACCAGGTGGGACTAATTACCACCTTAATCAGCCACAGAACCCGTACAAACAATACATGCTCATCTCAAAATGGATGAGACGGCAACCCCTTAGACAGTGAATCCTAAGAGAGCAACAAAGCCTGTATCGAGTGATGTCGGGCAATGACTGACAGTGGCTTGGAGGCTTGGATCTACGAATGTTCGTATGTTTGTGGATGGAATGACAAGCAAGGCCGAGGGAATGTGCAAATCTACTATAGCTGTGCCGAATGATGTTGGGACACAACCAACAACAACTCGGAGGCAGGTAAGTACAAAGGGATGCAGGATAGGAAACATAACGAATCGTAACATTGCATATAAACAAAAAGGTACGAATCCTACCTGCAACACGAGCGAGAACCGCCGAAATCGGACGCACAGACTCACGAACACAAGGTGAGCTGGGAAGAGTCGGCCTAGTGACGTGTAGCATCGCACACTGGAACCGACAAGGAGCAAGGGCGAGTGGTTAGCTTAAATACCCTCCGGGCTCCTCCAATAAATTCAGGCCACAAATACTGGCCTTCTAAGATATATACAGTATGTCACAAAAGCGAGTACACCCCTCACATTTTTGTAAATATTTTATTATCTTTTCATGTGACAACACTTAAGAAAGTACCCTTTGCTACAATGTAAAGTAGTGAGTGTACAGCTTGTATAACAGTGTAAATTTGCTGTCCCCTCAAAATAACTCAACACACAGCCATTAATGTCTAAACCGCTGGCAACAAAAGTGAGTACACCCCTAAGCGAAAAAAGGCAAATTGGGACCAAAGTGTCAATATTTTGTGTGACCCTCATTATTTTCCAGCACTGCCTTAACCCTCTTGGGTAGGGATGAGCCCGCGGTTTGAGTGGAATGTAAGTTCCACTCGAACATCGGGTGTTAGTTAGTGGCGTGCAGGCAGTGTGTATATATATATATATATATATATATATATATATATATATATAGGCATATATATATATATATATATATATATATATATATATATATATATAGTATATATAACACAGTGTATTGAAGTGGTTAAGTGGAATCCCATGCCAAACTTTAAAAAAGAAATGCTGTGGGGTCCCTCCCAAAATCCATAACAGACCCTTATCCGAGCATGCAACCTGGCAGGTCAGGATGGGGGGGACGAGCGAGCGCCCCCTCCTTCCTGGACCATTCCAGGCCGCTTGCCCTCAACATGGGGAGGGTGCTTTGGGGTCCCCCTAAATCACCTTGTCCCCACGTTGCTGGAGACAAGGGCCCCATCCCCACAACCCTTGCCCGGTGGTTGTGGGGGTTCTCTGGGCGGGGGGCTTATCAGAATCTGGAAGCCTCCTTTAACAAGGGGGCCCCCAGATCCCGCCCCCCCCATGTGAATGGGTTTGGGGTACATTGTACCCCTACCCATTCACCAATAACATCTTCAATCACTGCGCCAACAGGCCCAAAAAAAAAAGCTCCGCCTCAATGTCACTGTGAAAAGACAGCAGTTGACGAGACGCCTCCCATCGAGGTGGAGCTTCTTTTTTTTTTCTATTTTTCCGGTCCGTCTGCGTCGTGATTGAAGAAGGATGGACATCGCGGGGCACTTTTTTTTTCTTTTTTAAAAAAGGAATTGTCAAAAAGTGTCTTTTGTGTTTTTTACTTTCTTGACACTTTTTTTTTTTGTTAAAGGGGGCTTCCAGATTCCAAATCGCAAAAAAAAAAAAAACGATTGGCGGGGTCCTGATGACCAATATCGTTGGTAAATTCAGGTGGCAGTTTACCAACTCCCCTAATAGGGTGGAGTTCCTTATCAAAACAGGAGAAGTAGTCAAAATAAAACAGGAGTAGGAACAGGACCCAAGGCGTCCTTGCCTTCAATGAAGGAAATGGAACAAACTGTGGTTTAACCTGATATAACTTTATTAGAACAATTAGTAAAAACTATTTTTTTTTTTTAAGAAACCCACGTCACAAGTGGGTGAAACATGTGTGTGCGCCTACAAATGCCCTCTGCAGATAGCCAACCTAGCCAACCTGGGCTTTTCATCACACTTTAGCCCTCACCCTGTATCCGCAAACTGGAAATCCACGAACAACCGAAAACTGGAAGTAGACGGCCATGCTGGTTTTCAGTGTATGACACCCTGTACGTGTCACCAGGACTAGGAATCAGGACCCCTGCAAAGGACTCTGGATTCACCACCTTGTCACTGCAATTGAGGACCATTTCAATATCGTCTAAACAGTCTTTTTCAAGCTGGTATATCCAGCAAGCGACCACAGCCTGAACACTTTTTGAGGCTTTGTGATTTGACTCAGCTGACTATACTATACTACCCATGACTTTTTTTTCCTTGATTTTTATCTATATTACTGGGAGCCGGCAATACATTACAGCCGCGAGCAAGTTTAAATTACATCTTTTCCTTTAGAAATGTAATTTTGCTGTGGGACTGTAAAACACATCAGACAGATGCGCTACTTTACAGGAAGACTAAGGCCCCCTCCCGGACACGATATTTAAAGGAATATTTTATTTTTATTGTTTCACTTTAAGCATTCTTAAAATCACTGCTCCTGAAAAAACGGTTGTTTTTAAAACTTTTTTTTGTATTGATACAGCAATAACTTGCATATAAGCCTTTAAAATTAGCACTTTTAATTTTTCATGTTCATGTCCCATAGACTTTAATAGTGTTCGCACAAATTTTTTGCCTGTTTGCATGTTCTGGAGCAAACCAAACCAGGGGGTGTTCGGCTCATCTCTACTCTTGGGCATGGAGTTCACCAGAGCTTCACAGGTTGTCCTCTTCCACTCCTTCATGAAGACATCACTGAGCTGGTGGATGTTAGAGACCTTGTTCTCCTCCACCTTCCATTTTACAGTGCCCCACAGATGCTCATGTAGCACCCTGGAGTTTAGTCAGGGTTGCGCCTTAAAATTTACTTGCCAGGAATAGTCATCTTGGCTAAGTGTTAGATATTCATTGATTTTTCCCTGGTTGCACTTTTTTTCTTCTACCACTAGGTGGCCGGGTACTTGGTGATACTAGATACAAGAAGGGCAACACAAGGCCAGATTATGGGTATATGGGGCATCTCAGCCAATGGGCAGGGTTGTTATTGGGTCCCTTGGCCTGCTGGGAGAGCCTATATATTTGGGTGGAGTCAGGTGATCTAAGTTCTGTGCCACCTGGACAGCTGTCTGGGTGGACGTGTGTTGTATTGCCCGGGCTGCTAGGTCAGAGTTTGAGCCTATACCAGGCACATCTGGCAGGGTCTATCCAGAAGCAAGAGAGCAGCGCAGGGTTTGGACTGCAGCTTGCAGTTCAACCAAAAGTGACGGTTCTGCCGGCCGGAGAACCTGTCGTGGTCGGAGGTAGAGGGAAAGCTGTCGCCAGTAAGGGACCATCCCCCTTGTTACCAGAGATTACAGTGAGTAACTGAAGCAAGTACCGAAGCAGCATTCTCACCAACCAGGGACGGTGAACAATCAGGAAACTTCAGTGGGTATCAAGCCAGAGACCCAGCCAGCGGAGGTGATGCTTGCAGAGCAGCCTTGTGTGTCAAGCCAGGGACCGAGCAGCCCAGTGGGGTGAAGCTTGAGAGGTATCTTGAGTGCCAAGCTAGGGAGCCAGCAGAGAGGCAGAGTGACGCTTGAGGAAGATACCACCGTGAAGATTGGAGGAGCTCAAGGGATTCAGTGGCAGTGAATCAGTGGGTCTAGTGAGAGATTGGGAGTTCAGTGGGCTGAAGAACTACAAGGAGCGATTGTAGTGAAGGTGAAAGAACTGTTACGCTTTGTGTTAGGAACTGTTAAAGATTGTTGCCATACGAGACAGCATTCCTGCAAATGCAGATGTGGCTGTTATTGAAGTCTTGGAGTCTGCCAATTAATCTTGCAACTGCCTAAGTGTGTCCTGGCCCTAACCTCTCTCCCCAAAAAGTTTGTTAAGAGAAATAAACTTTCTTTTGCATTCAAGAAGTGTCTGGCATCCAATAACTTTAACTACTCTGCAACCACCATTCCTCACAACCCACCACATACAGAAGGATGTCAGCTGTCTTTGGCCCTGGAGGTTCTCATTATACTAAAGGAGGCGGGGGACCTTGCTACACTCAATAGGGTTTAGGTCTGGAAACATGCTTGGCCAGTCCATCAGCTTTACCCTCAGTTTCTTTAGCAAGGCAGTGGTCATCTTGGAGGTGTGTTTGGGGTCGTTATCATGTTGGAATATTGCCCTGCGGCCCAGTCTCCGAAGGGAGGGGCTCATGCTCTGCTTCATTATGTCACAGTATGTTGGCATTTATGGTTCTCTCAATGAACTGTAGCTCCCCAGTGCCGGTAGAACTCATGCAGCCCCAGACCATGACACTCCCAGAACCATGCATGACTGTAGGCAAGACACACTTGTCTTTGTACTCCTCACCTGGTTGCCGCCACACATGCTTGACACCATCTGAACCAAATATGTTTATCCTGGTCACATCAGACCACAGGGCATGGTCGCAGAAAAATGGCCCTAGTCTGCATGTCTTCAGCAAACTGTTTGCAGGCTTTCTTGTGCATCATCTTTAGAAGAGGCTTCCTTCTGGGATGACAGCCATGCAGACCAATTTGATGCAGTGTGCGGCATATGATCTGAGCACTAACAGGCTGACCCTCTACTCCTTTAACCTCTGCAGCAATGCTGGCAGCACTTATATGTCTATTTCCCAAAGACAACCTTTAAATAAGACGCTGAGCACATGCACTCAACTTCTTTGGTTGACCATGGCGAGGCCTGTTCTGAATGAAACCTGTCCTGTCAAATCGCTGTATGGTCTTGGCCACCGTGCTGCAGCTCAGTTTCAGGGTCTTGGCAATCTTCTTATAGCCTTGGCCATCTTTATGTAGAGCAACAATTATTTTTTTCAGATCCTCCGAGAGTTCTTTGCCATAAGGTGCCATGTTGAACTTCCAGTGACCAGTATGAGAGAGTGGGAGCGATAACACCAAATTTAACACACCTGCTCCCCATTCACTCCTGAGACCTTGTAACACTAACGAGTCACATCAGACAGGGGAGGAAAATGTCTAATTGGGCCCAATTTGGACATTTTCACTTAGGGGTGTACTCACTTTTGTTGCCAGGGGTTTAGACATCAATGGTTATGTGTTGAGTTATTTTGGGGGACAGCAAATTTACACTGTTATACAAGCTGTACACTCACTACTTTACATTGTAGCAAAGTGTAACATTCTTCAGTGTTATCACATGAAAAGATATAATAAAATATTTACAAAAATGTGAAGGATGTACTCACTTTTGTGAGACACTGTGTGTGTATATATATATATATATATATATATATATATATATATATATATTTTTCCTTGTCAAAATTTTTATTGATTTTCAAATAAAAGACAGAAACAATAAATAACGAAAAAGGAAAATAATAAGGTGCATTACATATATTCATTTTCACATATGAAGTATCATGTAATTTAAATAAAAGTAAATAACAACATGTGCATTATGCAGTCTAAAGTATAAAATAATGGGTCAGAAATCCGACACTGTGAAAACGTCTAATAAACAATGTTTCATGGGTATAATGAGTAACCCTGGATCACTACTAGAGGCGTTATAGAAATGCCTCCAGACCATTTTACCACCCCTATTGGGTGCAAACTGTGGCAAAATGGGGGCAATTTAAACGAACAGGTATTATCATAACTTAAGATAGTAGTAAGAGTACATAGGGAAAATTAGTATCTTAAGGATAATGAATAGCGAATGAGTATGATCATAACCTATTGTTTACAGTGTATTTTAACTTCAAGGTAGACAATCTGAAGAATAAAACAAGTTGGTATTAGATGTAGACAATTATAATGTCAAATAAATGAATTCAGTTAATATTTTCCATAAAAAAAAAACTAAAGAGCTAAAGATGTGAGACAGAGAAGAAGAGGGAAGAAAAAGTAAAACAAAAGGAGAAAGAAGAAGAGGAAAGAAGGAAAGAGTTTCTCCAGGTGGTGATCTGCATATCAAATAAGACAATGTAGTTCATCTGATAAAATAATCAAATAACTATTGAGGTAACAATAATGACTGGTCGAAGTCAGGGGGAAGGTAATGTTTTACCCAAGGTTGCCAGATCTGTTTAAATTTATCGATATTATTGTCTTCTATGGCCGACATTTTAGCATAAGTTAAAGCTCTATTCATTCTATGTTTGGCTTCCGCAACTATCAGAGTTTTGGATTTCCAGGCTTTAGCTATAGTTTGTTTAGCGGCAGTACTAAGCTGGAGGAACAGCTTAAATTGAGGGTGCGTTAGCGTTGGAGGTTTCAGGTTCAGAAGAGCCATGGCTGGATCTGGAGGTATAGAACATTCTAGGGCTTTGGAAGCCAAAGCAAAAATATTTGTCCAAAACTCTTGGACCACCGAACATTGCCACCAGATGTGGAAATGGGTACCTGGGGAAGGACAACCTCTGAAGCAGTTGCTAGGATAAGTCGGGGTAAATTTGGCTATTCTAGCAGGTACTAGGTACCATCTTGCTAAAACTTTAAAATTGGTTTCAAGAGCGTGACAATTTGGGGAAGAGCTTTTTGTAGCCTGCCATACTTTGGACCAGTCATTAGTGTCAAAAACTCTGTTCATATCTACTGCCCATTTATCTGCATAGGAAGGTAATACATCCTTAGGGGGAGTAGTAAGCTGCTGGTATATCGAAGAGATAACCCCTCTAATGTGTGGATCACTTTTGCATATACGTTCAAATTGAGACATCTGGTTAAGCGGTGTGCCAACCTTTAGGAGAGGAGTGTAAAAGTTTTTGATTTGCAGGTATCTAAAGGTTTCAGATCTTGGGAGTCCATGGGTGTCACATAGTGTTGGGAATTCCATGATGGTGGAATTATGACATAGTTGATATAGTCGAGATAAGTTTAAAGTGGACCAAGCAGAAAATGACTTTGGATACCTCCATGCTGGGTAAAAGGCTGGGTTTCCAAGGAAGGAAAGAAGAGGATTATGTGGGGATTGAAGGTTGGAAGGCTTACCAAATTTATCCCATATTGATAAGGAATGCTTCGTAATGGGATTAGAGATATGTGACCTATCTGTGTGTTGAATCCATAATATATTTGCAATAGAGATAGGGTCACAGTCTACAGATTCAATCAATATCCATAGGGGTGATTCTACGTTAGAATGATATTTCGTAAGGATTGAGAGTTGTGCAGCCGAATAATAGGAAGCAAAATTTGGTAAGCCTAGCCCTCCCCTCAGTTTACTTAGATACAATGTGGTCATAGGTATCCGTGGTTTGATTTTCCCCCAGATGAAGGCCGAGACTCTACGTTGTAATATTCTGAGGAAATATGCTGGTAGTGGGATAGGCAAAACTCTAAACAAATAAAGAAATTTCGGTAAAATTGACATTTTTATTGCATTAATCCTTCCCAACCAGGATAATGGGAGAGAGGACCATTGTTTCATGTAGTTAGTGACTTGTTTCAATAAAGGGAGGTAGTTGGCTCTAAATAAATCTTTGAGTGAGGTTGTGAGCTGAACACCTAAATAAGGTAGTTGATTAGAAACCCAGTGAAATGGTAAAGTAGATTGGAGATGTAGGAGATCTGTTTGTTCTAAAGATATGTTAAGTACATTTGATTTGGTAGGGTTGACCTTAAGTCCAGAAACTGTAGCAAATTTGTCTAATAGGTTTAGTAGATTCGGAGCAGATATATGTGGATGAGTTAGGAATATGAGAATGTCGTCAGCGAAAAGGCATAATTTATGATGAAAACCTCCTAATTCAATACCCTTGATATCTTGATTACTCCTAATTAACTGTGCCAATGGCTCAATAAGGAGGGCGAAAAGTAAAGGGGATAGGGGACACCCCTGTCTCGTACCTCTACAAATATTCATCATTGCGGATTTATAACCGGCATATTTAATGTATGCTTTGGGGCTATCGTAGAGCGAAGAGATCCATTTTAGAAAATGATTACCAAAACCCCATTTTTGTAACGTATACTGCATATATGGCCAAGTGACAGAATCAAACGCTTTCTTAATATCTAAAGATATAAGACATGAAGGAATATGTCTAGATTTAGCTGCGTTCATGAGTAGAAGAGCACGTCTGATGTTGTCACCTGCCTGCCTTTTTGGCATAAAGCCGGTTTGATCACGGTGTATCAATTGACCTATAATATTGTTGAGGCGGGTAGCTAATATCTTAGCTAATAATTTAATGTCAAGGTTGAGTAGTGATATAGGGCGATAATTTGTCCATGTAGTTGTGTCTGAGTGTGGTTTAGGAATCATTACTATAATGGAGGTGAGTGTTTCTGTGCGGAAGGAATGATTTTCAAGGATGGAATTGAAGGCTCTGGTCAGGATTGGCGCTAGTATATGTGAGAACTGCTTATAGTATAATGCTGAGAAACCGTCAGGGCCTGGTCTTTTATTAAGTTTTAGTTGATTGATCGCATTCAGGACTTCCGGGGTAGTTATTTGGCGTTCAAGATTATCACGTTGTGGTTGATCAAGGGTGGGAAGACTAATATTGGAAAACATAGTATCTGCTTTTGATTTGTCAAACTCTTGGCAAGAGGAATATAGTTTAGATAGTTTGGAATGGAATACCTCCAGTATTTTTACCGGATTGCTAGTATATCCGTCACGTGTAGTCCTAAGTCTGAAAGAGGACTGCACTTTTTGTAACATTTTTAAACTACGTGCCATAGGAGTGTCAGGTTTGTTGGCTTTGAGATACTGGGTATGTTGGCGTTTACTCATAAGCTTGTCGGCTGAATCTGTTAAAAAAAGGTCTAGATCCAGTCTTGCTTTATCAAGCTTTGTATGATTATCAACAGTTGGAGAGGATTGAAAGACTGAGTGACATGTGTTGAAAGTATTTTCCAGTTTTGCGAACATAAGTTTACGCTCTCTTTTGAGTGTTGAAGTTAGACGGATAAGATTTCCTCGAATGACAGATTTATGAGCTTCCCATAATGTCAGGGAAGAGACATCGCCTGTATCATTAGAGGAGATGTAATCAGACAACGCTTGTTCGATTAGCAATCTATGGGATGGATGGGTTAGTAGAGTATCATTTAGGTTCCAGGTTGTATCGTGGGATCTGGGTATAGTTGAGGTTAGGGTGGTAAAAACTGCACAATGGTCTGACCATGGTAATGGAATAATTTTAGAGGATAGTATTTCTGGTAATAAACTAGTTGGAACAAAGATGTGATCGATACGGGAGAATGATTTGTGTGGATACGAATAGTGTGTATAACGTCTATTGGTGGGATTAAGTTCTCTCCATGTGTCTACCAATTTGTGGGCTGTCAGCAGGGGTTGGAGAGTCGTCTTAGCGGAGTTCGTATTAGGGGTAATTGGAGATTTGTCAAGGAAGGGGAATACTGTAGCATTAGAATCTCCACATAGGACCAATGTACCAAATTTATGTGTCTCGATAAGTTGGAAGAGATGAGACATAAAAGCTAATGGTTGTTTGTTGGGAGCATAATAAGAGACGACCGTGATAGGGTCGTCAGCAAGGTAACCTGTAATCAAAATGTATCTACCTTCTGGATCATTCAGTTGTGACACAAGGGTGAATGGAGTACTGCGGTGGAAACCTATAAGAGTTCCCCGTTGTTTAACGGGAGCAGAGGCAACATAAAATTGTGGATATGTGGAGGAGAGGAATTTTGGATGAGCCTTGTCTATAAAGTGAGTTTCCTGTAGGCATATAATGTGAGCCTTTTTAGCATGAAAAGTGCGCATAGCTTTTGTACGTTTATGTGGAATATTAAACCCTTGTACATTTAAAGACAGAATATTTATGGGAGCCATAACTGTAAATTATAGATTACTATAAGAATATAAACATGACTTACTTCTAGGTTCGTAATCACCACCTGGAGAGGGAAAAGATTAGAGAAAGCAAAACAGAAAAAAATAGAGTAGAAATAAAAAAAAAAAAATGAAAAAAGATCAACCCTTTTATAATAGCATATTAGCAATAGTAAAAGGTAATAACACAGGGTGTGGGAACGTCTACAGAACATATTCAGCATGTTCCGAGAGGTTCCAGAGCCATCATCAGAGACCCGCATAGTCCTAACAGGTATCTGAAGATGGAACAGGGGGCAACAAGAATTTCCTGAGGGAGGAATAGCACCGGAGGACCACGAGATTATATAAAAAAAAAATTTTAACAACTAAAAGTCCACTTTGTATAAGGACCTAAACAGAAAATAGAACATAAGGATGTCACTATACATTTATTAGTATAAATACCAATATGGGTAGGAAAGTGAAATAGGGAAAAAAAAAAATAAAAGAAAGTCAGGTATCTATACTTTAGACACTAGGTCCTAGAAGGCTTATTAGAAAAAGAATGGTCAAGTCTCGACTAAAAATTTCCTAATAGATATCAGAAAGTGGTGTGGGAGTATTGGGGATTTTTTTTAAATTTTCAATCAGCAAATGATGCTGGTAGTAAGTATTAGCAGGATGGACTAGGTTAGAAGTTCAGTCCATAGAATCCTCGTTGGAGGGGGATTGATTTTCGAATCGTCCACGTTTGGGAATATGTTGAGAAGATGAAGAAGCTCCTGCAGAGGGTGTAGTGGTTTTTTTCTGCTGAGGAGGGATTGAGGCTGGACGTCTGCGTGGATGATCGTTTGAAGTGGATCTATCTGCGATGCCCATTTCGACCAGGGCAGATTGCAAGTCTTCCGGGGACCTACAGATGTACTTAGTTTCAAGAAAGGTGAATTTTAGAGAAAAGGGAAATCCCCAACGATAGGTAATATGGTGTTGTTGCAGGATTTGCAACTGGGGCTTAAGTGCACGTCTTTTAGCAACTGTGAGAGGAGATATATCAGCAAAAAGCTGATATGGGTAACCCTGAAATTGCAGAGATTCTTTGTCCCTAGCAGCCGCCAATAGTTGCTCCTTGGTTCTGTAGTAGTGGAATTTAGCAATTATATCTCTTGGTGGGCCATTTGTTTTGCGGGGGGCTAGAGCTCTGTGAATTCTATCGAATTCTAGTCTTTCCACAGGTATACCAGGCTGTAATTCTTGAAAAAGGGCTGTTATAGTAGCCGGGAGATCAAGGACAGTCTCAGGAATTCCTCTTATTCTCAGGTTCGATCGTCTATCCCTATTTTCCTGATTTTCTAAACGAGACTGTAGTGTAAGATTTTCTTCCTTTAGAATTTCAAGCTCTGAGGCGTTTTGCTGTGTGAAACCATCTAGGTCGTCCACTCTAGTTTCTAGCTCCGCTGTTCTCTGCCCCAGCTCTCTAATTTCTTTAGTCAATTTATCTGTGATTCTGTCAGAGGTCTTCTTTAGGGCTTTGTTTAGCATAAATTCAAACTTTTTAAATATATCCTCACTATTCTCAGTCTGAGTTACCTCAGTATCTGAATCTGTATCTGCAGTTTCCACAGTAAACTGTGAGGGCGCTGTCTCACAGCGCTGTGTGATGTTCTGTGAGGAGATAGCTGCCGCCATTCTGAGGGTCTGTCTGGCCGGCGCCGTTTTAGATAGTGGCGCTTTATTTTTGGATTTATGTCCCCGCAGGACCATTCTATATTCACCTGGGGTCTAGATGGGGCTTCTGGCGCTGATTTGTACCGTTCGCGGTACCGCTGGGACCCGTAGTCCTCCGGCTATCTCCTCCCTCGGAGCGGAGCTCTAAGCCAGGACGTCCGCCCGCTCAGGCATCCGCGCATGCGCCCCTGAAGTCTCACTTTTGTCTTAAAAAATGTTTTTAGTATTTGAAAACCGTTGGCATGTTGGTACCGAGCAAAAGCCCTTTAGGATAAAAAGTCCATAAACTTAAAGATTTCCTTATTTATATTAAAAATAATGTGGGTGCTCATTGTGTACCAGAGAAAAGGTAACAGACAGTCTACATATGTGAATGCAGGAGGTTGCCTTTTTTTAGTTGCCAGCCTGGTACAACGGTGACAAAATTTTGAGACATCTATATTATGTGACTGAACTTATTTCATGGCTTCCACATATGCTCCATTTTAAGAAGAGTCCCCATAATTAAAACATCCCTCAAGCAGAAAGAATAAACTTTGTTTATCAAGGTGCATAATGCAAAAATATGAAAATATGTTATCAAAGACAGTTCTTCACTCATAATTCAGACATAATAAATGCAGTCCTGTTTGCGAAGACCCCAGATTAACTTCTACATTGAGGCAACCTACCTCCAAACATCTAGTTAAGGCTAAGGTCTTTTTTTTTTTTAGCATATCCTCCATAAGCAGTGTTTTCCTCAGTTCAAAAAATTTGTCAGCATTCAATAAGAGGTTGGTTTATTGAAATGAATCAGTAGCAGTACTGATGTCAGTGTTACAGGGTTATGTTACTGCCTTGGTTATGCTCTGATCATGAAGTAGTCTGGTCTGAGATACCCAGCTGCAAATCTTTACAGGACACAATAATAGCGCACAAATGATCTGACTATGATATGGAAGATGTTTGAAATACAACACTGTGTTTCTAGTAACATTTTACCCTTTCATCTCTTATGTCAGTGATGCTATGTCAGAAGACACTCCGGGGACCAGAGAGGCTGACAGCTTTTATGTGAAGTTACAACACTTTTCTTTCTTGAATAAGATGCCCATTGTCTTCATTCTAGCAGGCTGTACAATGAGCACGTTACTTCAGGGATTTCCTCATAGCCAAGGCTCAAAGTGATTTTACCGCAGGTGAAGTGCCATGGAAAGCATCATTTGAGCAAATCCCAGGATAGACAACGAACTGATAGCGTGTCCAAGAGACCAAGTATGATCCAAGATACCAAATTCTGTATGCATGCAATACCTGTGGCAAAGTGTCTCTAAGTTTCGGAAAACACCTGAACTATGTGGCTATAAGTAAGTTGTAGTCACAAACAGTTAATAAACACAGTACCTAGTAGTAACAAAGAGAAACCTTTTTTAATGTTATAGTTATGCTACGAGTCTGAATACTTAAAGTTCAAAGAATCAGTAAAATAAAGAATTTTAGAGCTGTAAATTGGTGAACGTTCATAAATGAGAAAAAAGACACATTTTAGTACAAAGTATATAGACAATGTATACACTAGGGATGAGCCGAACACCCTCCGGTTCGGTTTGCACCAGAACCTGCGAACAGACCTAAAATTCGTGTGAACTTTAGAACCCTATTAAAGTCTACGGGACTCGAATGTTCGAAATCAAAAGTGCTAATTTTAAAGTCTAATATGCAAGTTATTGTCCTAAAAGAGGTTTGGGGACCTGGGTCCTGCCCCAGGGGACATGTATCAATGCAAAAAAAAGTTTTAAAAACAGCAGTTTTTTCGGGAACAGTGATTTTAATAATGCTTAAAGTGAAACAATAAAAGTGTAATATTCCTTTAAATTTCATACCTGGGGGGTGTGTATAGTATGCCTGTAAAGGGGCGCATATTTCCCGTGCTTAGAACTGTCCCAGCACAAAGTGTAATTTCTGCAGAAAAAAAGTAATTTAAAAACACTCGCGGCTATAATGAATTGTAATACAGAGAACAGTCATTGAAAGTCATTGATTAAAAAAAGCGTGGGGTTCCCCCCAAATTCAATTACCAGGCCCTTCAGATCTGGTATGGATATTAAGGGGAACCCCACATCAAATTAAAAAAAAAAAAAATGACGTGGGGTTCCCCCCAAATATCCATACCAGACCCTTCAGGTCTGGTATGGATTTTAAGGGGAACTCCACGCCAAATAAAAAAAAAATGGCGTGGAGTTCCCCCCAAAAATCAATACCAGACCCTTTATCCGAGCACGCAACCGGGCAGGCCACAGGAAAAGAGGGGGGACAGAGAGCGCCCCCCCTCCTGAACCATACCAGGCCACATGCACTCTACATTGGGAGGATGCTTTGGGGGTCTGTGACCCCTCAAAGCACCATGTCCCCATGGGACAAGGGCCTCATCCCCACAACCCTGGCCGGTGGTTGTGGGGGTCTGCGGGTGGGGGGCTTATCGGAATCTGGAAGCCCCCTTTAACAAGGGGACCCCCAGATCCCGCCCCCCCTGTTTGAAATGGTAATAGGTACATTGTTCCCCTACCATTTCACAAAGAAAGTGTAAAAAAATTAAAAAAAAACACACTGACACCGTTGGGATAAGTCCTTTATTAAAAATAAAAAATATAAAAAAAAGATTCCAGCGGTGGTAATCCACTCTTGGTATCCTGCGATGGGTGATCATCTCTCCGGGGTCCAGCGATGGATGATCTCTCCCGATGACGTCCAGCGCATCGCATCCTGTCGCCACCGGAGACACCGCGGGAATCCCGGCAGCCTGACAGGTCTTAGCTGAGGAGGATGTGGCCACCCGTCACCTGACCCCACCCCCCTCTGACGGGAGGGGAAACCCGGGCTTCCCCAGTGATGTGCGGGTGACCCCGCCCCCCTCTGATGTAATGCAGGTTTGCGCTGGACGCCATCGGGAGAGATCATTCATCGCTGGACCCCGGAGAGATGATCACCCATCGCAGGACACCAAGAGTGGATTACCACCGCTGGAATCTTTTTTTTATTTTTTTTAATGGACTCGGTCCTTTAAACGGTGTCAGTGTGTTTTTTTTTTTTTAAAATTTTTTACACTTTCTTTGTGAAATGGTAGGGGAACAATGTACCCGTTACCATTTCAAACAGGGGGGAAAGATCTGGGGGTCCCCTTGTTAAAGGGGGCTTCCAGATTCTGATAAGCCCCCCCCCGCAGACCCCCACAACCACCAGCCAGGGTTGTGGGGGTGAGGCCCTTGTCCCCATCAACATGGGGACATGGTGCTTTGAGGGGTCACAGACCCACAAAGCATCCTCCCAATGTTGAGGGCATGTGGCCTGGTACGGTTCAGGAGGGGGGGCGCTCTCTCGTCCCCCCTGTTTCCCTGTGGCCTGCCAGGATGCGTGCTCAGATAAAGGGTCTGGTATGGATTTTTGGGGGAAACTCTACGCCATTTTTTTTTTATTTGGCGTGGAGTTCCCCTTAAAATCCATACCAGAACTAAAGGGTCTGGTATGGATATTTGGGTGGAACCCCACGTAATTTTTTTGGAAAATTTGACACGGGGTTCCCCTTAATATCCATACCAGACCTGAAGGGCCTGGTAATTGAATTTGGGGGAACCCCACGCATTTTTTTTATATCAATGACTTTCAATGACTGTTCTCTGTATTACGGGGGAGCTGACAATTCATTATAGCCGCGAGTGCTTTTAAATGACTTTTTTTCCTGCAGAAATTACACTTTGTGCAGGGACAGTTCTAAGCACGGGAAACATGCGCCCCTTTACAGGCATACTATACAAACCCCCTAGGTATTAAATTTAAAGTAATATTACACTTTTATTGTTTCACTTTAAGCATTATTAAAATCACTGCTCCCGAAAAAACTGACGTTTTTAAAACTTTTTTTTGCATTGATACATGTCCCCAGGTCCCCAAACACTTTTTATGTCAATAACTTGCATATAAGCTTTTAAAATTAGCACTTTAGATTTCTCCCATAGACTTTTACAGGGTGTTCCACGGCTTTTCGAATTTGCCGCGAACACCCCAAATTGTTTGCTGTTCGGCGAACGGGCAAACAGGCAATGTTCAAGTCGACAACATGAGTTTGACTCAAACTCGAAGCTCATCCCTAGTATACACCCTTCCCACAGCCCAACTTAAAGGTTAAGTTCACCTTTGGAGACATATTACATGTCCATTTTTAGGGTGGAACACATAATATGTTCCTGCTCTTGCAGCCACTCAGGGATCCGCTGCCTCTGGGTGACAAGTTCCCCATACCACCTCTCACTTTTTGAAAAGAGCATGGGTGTGCAGGGCTCGACCCACATGGCTACATCATTAATTCACAGAGTTTAAGATCTCATAGTGTATCGAAACATTTCAGGAATTTTCATAACAGAGATCTAACATTTTTTTGTGATTTTGGGGGATAGAAAATGTTCATAAACATTGGAGGGGGGGCAATTTTATCCCTCAGTTAAGCCAAAGAGAATCCTTCTGGATTTATGAAACCAAGGTAATGATTCCGAAAGGGGTTAAATGTTGAGTTTGATCTTAATTGCTTAATTTCTAACAAATAAATGCTTTTTATTTTTTTATTTATATTTATTTTCTACTATATAGGGAGTTTTAATGTATTATATATGAATTTGTAATTTTGGGTATATGAATTGTAATAGGATGACCTCGGGTGTCAGACATATATTTTATCAATTATAGGAATACTTTTTTCTTGATCTTTTATTTTATATATCTTTTAGATTCACATATGAAAATAGAGGTTATTGTTATCCTTTCATTTATTAAGTGAGTTGATGTTCTGCTCTGAATAGAGGGATTCAGCCGCATTATTCTGTTTGTGTCCCCTGCAGAAAAATCATTGCCATGAGAAGCAGTTACTTCCGGCTTCCCATGATCTCTATGGAGACCATTAGCTATTTTAATGCTCAGGTGACGTGGTAGCCCCGCCCCTGCTGACGAAGTCCCATAGGATGTAACGCATATGGGGGAGGGGCTACATTACGGATGTCACCCGCTGCCATCCTTCGTTCTCATGGAGTGGTATTCACAGCTACTGTCAATTTCTCAAGTTTATCTGCATTGCTCATTATGTGAGTACATCTCTCTCTTTTTTATTTTTTTTTTTTTTTTTTTTTTTTTTTTTTTAAGTTTTAAAAAAAGTTTATTGAAACTTAGTACATAACAAGCAACTGAAAAAGGCCAAGATGACCAAGAATGAAGATGGTACAAAACTTACAAAACGTATTACATGTGTACAAGAATCAGACAAAATAGATTCAGAGCAAACAATATGAGTTAACGGTAGCTGGTGATCTCCCAAGAGGAACAAGCAGAAACTGTGAACAAGCAGGGGCTGGGGAGGCTCGTGAGATAGACAAAAAAAAAAAAAAAGGGCCCTGTTCATGGAACTTCCACAGACGGTCCCCGCACCCCAAAGGGATCATGCTGTGCGGGGGTCAACTGAGGAGCCACGAGGGCCTTCCTGAGAGATCTAAGCCGAGCTCACAGCTAATATACCCAAACCCGTAGGGGAAAGGACCAGCCAGGTGAGTCTGCCTTTGTCTGGGGAGGCAAAACCTAGATAAGCTACAGTTGACAGAGCAGGGGGGGGGGGACTTCCCCTCACTACAGTTGAGCTAGGCCTTGTGGTTGGGGAGATCACCAGGTACAAAGCTCACTCCGGTACATGTTGTGGGTCGAGACGACCTAGAGCTGAGACAACTGAGGTATTAGAGAGAGAGAAGTGGAAATAGAGGAGAACAGGAAAGAAGGGGGGGGGGGGAAACGACAGACGGGAGGGGAGATTGGAGGCGAAGACGGAGACAGTAGAAGAGGTAGGTATAGGGGGTAGGGAGGGTAGGAACCTTCGCGGAGGGATCTTGGGTCAGGAGGGGGAGAAGGAGTGAGAGGGGGGTCTCTCTCTTTTTTAATAAATATATTGAATTTATAAGTGGAGAGCACTTAGATTTTGTTTGACTTCATATTCCCAATTGGGCTGCTTACATTGGTCCATCTAATTTTCTCCTGTGGAGACAAGCGTTGTTGACTTCCTGGTTTCCAGGAGTCCACTCGTTCTGGTTAGCGCCCAATTCATCTGATTGGTGGAGGGATTGTCACATAGTGGCTAGTGAATTGGATTCATTCATTCACACGGCTTCTCCAAATCAAGCTCTGGGACTTGTGGTTCCTCTTCTGGACTATTTGGACTATTTGGCACTGAGCAGGTTGCAATGGTGAGGCTGCCAATGGGCACTGATCAGGCTGCAATGAAGAGGCTGCAGATTGGCACTGAGCAAGCTGCATTAATGGGCAATAGAGAGGCTGCAGATGGGCACTGAGCAGGGTGCAATGGAAAGGCTGCAGATGGGCACTGAGCAGGCTGCAATGGAGAGGCTACAGATGGGCACTGAGCAGACTGCAATGGTGAGGCTGCAGATGGGCACTGAGCAGGCTGCAATGGAGAGGCTACAGGTGGGAACTGAGTAGGCTTCAATGGTGAGGCTGCATATGGGCACTGAGCAGGCTGCAATGGTGAGGCTGCAGATGGGCACTGATCAATCTGCAATGGAGAGGCTGCAGGTGGCCACTGAGCAGGCTGCATTAATGGGCAATGGAGAGGCTGCAGATGGGCACTAATCAGGCTGCAATGATGGGCAATGTTGAGGCTGCAGGTGGGCACTGATCAAGCTGTAACGGAGTCGCGGCAGATGGGCACTGTGCAGGCTGTAATGGTGAGGCTGCATGGACACTGATCGAGCTGCAATGAAGAGGCTGCAGATGGGCACTGAGCAGGCTGCATTAATGGTCAATGGAGAGTCTGCAGATGGGCACTGAGCAGGCTGCAATGGAGAGGCTGCAGATGGGCACTACGCAGGCTGCAATGGAGAGGCTGCAGATGGGCCCTGAGCAGGCTGTCATAGCAAAAAACATGCCTGCATATGGGTCCAATTAACTACACTTTAAACGTGTAAGAGCTGATGTTCAGAAATACATACAGAAACTCAGTACCCTTGATAGTGTAATGAAAATGAAAGCTGAGCCAGACCCTGGTGAAAAGAGAGGGGAGGAGAAAAAAAACAAAGTTTTGGGGATATGCCATGCTGCAGATGGACACGACTTTGGGGCCCTGTATCTGGGGGCCACTTGGTGCTAGGAACCCCAAATTTGGTGTGCAAACCCAGTGGAACTAGCACTACAACATATCCGTCCTCATCATCCAATCTGATAGACCGAAATGTATAGAGGTTGAGTCACTTTATTGTGACACACTTCCGCCCACACATTCAATCTGGAAATCAAGCTTGTTCTGAGCCAGCAGCTGCATGAACCAACCAGGCGGATTTCATGGATTTACTTATACCTGCTGTTCACTTCGGGTGCCAGGACATTAGGCACTCATACATGTGAGTTGAATATCTTTATATTTTTTGGAATAAAAATCTCTTTATCAACGGTACTGCGCAATTAGGCTTTTTCTATTATATTTATTTATATGAGGAACATTCACCGCTGCCAATCATCGGTCCAGAGGATTTCCATAGGGGTCGCCCCACACGCGCATTTGATCTAACTAGTGATAGTTGTTCCACTCCCAGGGGTGAGTGCACATCTACTAGGGGGGCACCCTATTTAAAGCACTTAAGAAGCACAGAATCATCCATCTATTGCTCAAGTCACAGCATTGTATATTGTTTCACTAGCACAAGCACCTTCTTTTCACTGGGGACTGTTTGATTAATTTTATTTGTTACCATTGTATCATTTATTACCTGTATGTCATTTTTTTAGCATTTAGCGCGGTATACTTTTTATAATTTATTAATTGTTCTCACCAATTTCACACTGCAGCTGCTTTAATTATGTGGTAAATAGGGATGAGCCGAACACCCCCGGGTTCGGTTCGCACCAGAACCTTCGAACCGACCGAAAGTTCGCGCGAATTTTCGAACCCTATACGTTATAATGGACGCGAACGTTCGAAATCAAAAGTGCTAATTACAACGGCCAATATGCATGTTAATGTCATAAAACAGGTTTGGGGACCCGGGTCCTGCCCCAGGGGACATATATCAATGCAAAAAGAACTTTTAAAAACTAACGTTTTTTCGGGAGCAGTCATTTTAATGATGCATAAAGTGAAAAAAAAAAAGTGAAATTTTCCTTTAAATATGGTACCTGGGGGGTGTCTAAAGTATGCCTGTGAAGTGGCATGTGTTTCCCGTGTTTAGAACTGTCCTTGCACAAAATGACATTTGTAAAGGAAAAAAAGAAGCCATTTAAAACCACTTGCGGCTTTAGGTTTGTTCTTAAGTAGAATCTGAACAGGTACATTATGAAGTGTAGCTCCATCCCAAAAAAATCTATTTTTAAGCTTTTTGGAGAACATAGGGAGGGGTTATCACCCCTGTAACATTTGCTGTCTTTGCACATCTGTTCAGAACATGTCACCTCACTTTCCGTCCCAATGACAAATGTTTTTGGAAAAAGTGGGGTTTTAATTGAAACAAGGATTGGTGATAAAGTATCAGTAGAGAGGAGATACCTTTTTCCCAAATTAAATCTAACAGGATAGAATTTCCCTTCCTAGGGGTAGATTTCCTCTCACTTCCTGTTTTATCTTTCCATTTGCAAGTAGGAGTCGTTTGTAAGTTGGATGTTTGAAAGTAGGGGCCTGGCGTATATACTCTGCAGAAATTTGCCCTATTAGATGTTGGTGTAGCCACAAGACTGGTGGGCACAGGAATGGGCCCTGCTGTGAGTTAATAGATCAAGATTTGTAATTGCATGCACCTGTTGAACAGGGCAGAAAAATTGGGGGTGGTGGTGGTGGTGGTGGACGGTTTTGCCACAAGACTGTAAGCTCTCACAGTTACTCTTGGTGGGCGCAGGAATGGGCCCTGCTGTGAGTTATTAGATCAAGATTTGTAATTGCAAGCACCTGATGAACAGGGCAGAAAAATTGGGCCTTTGGCGGTGGTGGTGGACGGTGTTGCCACAAGACTGTAGGCTCTCACAGTTACTCTTGGTGGGCGCAGGAATGGGCCCTGCTGTGAGTTATTAGATCAAGATTTGTAATTGCAAGCACCTGATGAACAGGGCAGAAAAATTGGGCCTTTGGCGGTGGTGGTGGATGGTGTTGCCACAAGACTGTAGGCTCTCACAGTTACTCTTGGTGGGCGCAGGAATGGGCCCTGCTGTGAGTTATTAGATCAAGATTTGTAATTGCAAGCACCTGATGAACAGGGCAGAAAAATTGGGCCTTTGGCGGTGGTGGTGGACGGTGTTGCCACAAGACTGTAGGCTCTCACAGTTACTCTTGGTGGGCGCAGGAATGGGCCCTGCTGTGAGTTATTAGATCAAGATTTGTAATTGCAAGCACCTGATGAACAGGGCAGAAAAATTGGGCCTTTGGCGGTGGTGGTGGACGGTGTTGCCACAAGACTGTAGGCCCTCATAGTTACTCTTGGTGGGCGCAGGAATGGGCCCTGCTGTGAGTTATTAGATCAAGATTTGTAATTGCAAGCACCTGATGAACAGGGCAGAAAAATTGGGCCTTTGGCGGTGGTGGTGGACGGTGTTGCCACAAGACTGCAGGCCCTCATAGTTACTCTTGGTGGGCGCAGGAATGGGCCCTGCTGTGAACTATTAGATCAAGATTTGTAATTACCCGCCCCTGTTAAACAGGGGCTGAAAAATTGTGCCTTAGGCACTGGTGCTGGTGCCACAACACTGCAACCCCTCACAGAGACTGTACTTGGAGCACAGCAGTCACACGTGTTGCGAAGCATTTTTTTAAAAAATTGTAAGTACACGCCCCTGTTAAACAGGGGCTGAAAAATTGTGCCTTAGGCACTGGTGCTGGTGCCACAACACTGCAACCCGGCCCTCACAGATACTGTACTTGGAGCACAGCAGTCACACGTGTTGCGAAGCATTTTTTTAAAAAATTGTAAGTACCCGCCCCTGTTAAACAGGGGCTGAAAAATTGTGCCTTAGGCACTGGTGCTGGTGCCACAACACTGCAACCCCTCACAGATACTGTACTTGGAGCACAGCAGTCACACGTGTTGCGAAGCATTTTTTAAAAAAATTGTAAGTACACGCCCCTGTTAAACAGGGGCTGAAAAATTGTGCCTTAGGCACTGGTGCTGGTGCCACAACACTGCAACCCCTCACAGATACTGTACTTGGAGCACAGCAGTCACACGTGTTGCGAAGCATTTTTTTAAAAAATTGTAAGTACACGCCCCTGTTAAACAGGGGCTGAAAAATTGTGCCTTAGGCACTGGTGCTGGTGCCACAACACTGCAACCCCTCACAGATACTGTACTTGGAGCACAGCAGTCACATGTGTTGCGAAGCATTTTTTTAAAAAATTGTAAGTACCCGCCCCTGTTAAACAGGGGCTGAAAAATTGTGCCTTAGGCACTGGTGTGGTGGCATGGATCATTGAGGAGGAGGAAGAGGATAGTCAGTGAACATAAGAGGACAGTCACTCAGCATCAGCATAGGCAGTCTTGAAGGGATGTGACATTAAAAATTATTCGGTTATATCCGCCTCAGGTGCCTGGTAGCTGGTGGTGATCCAAGACTGATTCATTTTGATGAAGGTCAGTCGATCAACCGAGGCGGTGGACAGGCGCACCCTATGATCAGTCACAAATCCTCCAGCAGCACTGAATGTGCGTTCGGAAAGAACGCTGGAGGCAGGACAGGCCAGTAGCTCAATTGCATACTGTGCAAGCTCTGGCCAGTGATCCATCCTCAGGACCCAGTAAGCCAGAGGATTTTCGGTGGGAAAGGTGTCCAAGTCTGACCTTGCCCCAAGGTATTCCTGCACCATGTATATCAGACGCTGGCGATGGTTGCTGGAACCGATCATACCTTGGGGCTGCGGACTAAAAAATTGTCTGAACGCATCGGTCAGACGTCCACCTTCCCCACCGCTCCTTCTGCCACTGACCGAAGCCTCAGCAACTCGTTGCCCAGGACCAGGAGTTTGTAGCCTCCCAGTTTCTGGGAACGCGTTGCACAGACCTTTCTGCAAGGCCTCCCTGAGATGTCTCATCCTCTGCTCCCTCTGCGACGGCAAGATAAGGTCCGCAACCTTACCCTTGTACCGCGGATCAAGGAGAGTGGCCAGCCAGTAATGGTCCCTCTCCTTGATCCGAAGAACACGAGGATCCTTCCGCAGGCTTTGCAGGATCAGGGAGGCCATGCAGCGTAGGTTAGCTGAGGCATTCGGTCCGGAGTCTTCTGGGTCACTGAGGATGACATGATCGCCAGCCACCTCCTCCCAGCCACGTACAAGTCCACTGGCTTGTTGGGACTGTACATCATCCCTAAAAGACTGCTGCTGCTGATGCTGAGTGCCAGGCTCCACCTCCATGCTCACACAATCCTCCTCCTCCTCCTCCTCCTCCTCCTCATCCTCTTCCTGTGTGATGGGTGGGACAGAAGGAACACTGTCTGGATAAAGGGGGCCTTGAGAGGCAAGGAAGTCCTCCTCTTCCTGCCTCTGTTCTGCCTCAAGTGCCCTGTCCATTATCCCACGCAGCGTATGCTCCAACAGGTGGACAAGAGGGACAGTGTCACTGATGCATGCACTGTCACTGCTCACCATCCTCGTGGCCTCCTCAAATGGTGAGAGGACAGTGCATGCATCCCTGATCATGCTCCACTGACGTGGGGAAAAAAAACCAAGCTCCCCTGACCCTGTCCTGGTGCCGTAGTCGCAAAGGTACTCATTGATGGCCCTCTGCTGCGTGTGCAGTCGCTGCAGCATGGCCAACGTTGAGTTCCACCTGGTGGGCATGTCACATATTAGGCGGTTCTTGGGCAGGTTCAGCTCCTTTTGCAGCTCAGTCAGCCGAGCACTGGCATTATAAGATCGGCGGAAATGCACACAGACTTTCCTGGCCTGCCTCAGGACATCCTGTAAGCCTGGGAACCTGCCCAAGAACCGCTGCACCACCAGGTTGAGGACGTGAGCCATGCAGGGCACATGGGTGAGCTGCCCCTGTCGCAGGGCGGAGAGGAGGTTGGTGCCATTGTCAGAAACGACCATTCCTGGCTTAAGCTGACGTGGCGTCAACCACCTCTCGGCCTGCCCCTGCAGAGCTGCCAGAACCTCTGGCCCAGTGTGGCTCCTGTCCCCCAAACACACCAGCGCAAGCACGGCATGGCATCTTTTTGCCTGCGTACTTGCGTAGCCCCTTGTACGCCTACGGAGCACCGCTGGTTCCAAGGACAGAGCACTGGAGGAAGAAGAAGAGGAGGGGGTGGAGGAGAGAGGTGTGTCACAACCAGTAGCAGTAGTAGCGTTTTGGAGGCGTGGTGGCGGAACAACCTCCAACACTACTGCACCTTGTCCTGCATCCCTCCCAGCTGCCAATAGAGTGACCCAATGGGCCGTGAAAGAAAGGTACCGTCCCTGTCCATGCCTGCTGGACCATGAGTCAGCGGTAATATGCACCTTACCGCTGACCGCCCTGTCCAGCGAGGCATGGACATTGCCCTCCACATGCCGGTAGAGAGACGGAATCGCCTTCCGTGAGAAAAAGTGGCGTTTGGGAACCTGCCACTGAGGAACCGCACATTGAACAAACTCACGGAAGGGGGCCGAGTCTACCAACTGAAAAGGCAGCAGTTGAAGTGCTAGCAATTTAGCCAGGCTAGCATTCAACCGCTGGGCATGTGGATGGCTGGGAGTGTACTTCTTTCTACGGTCCAGCAGCTGGGGCAGGGAAATTTGCCTGCTGCAATCGGACGTCGGTGTACTGCAAGTACTTGGTTGTGACACACCTAATTCTACACCTTCAGTCCTCTCAGAGCAGCTTTCAGAGAGGACTGAAGGTGTAGTGGGGATGGAGATCCCAGCTGAGGAGGAGGAGGAAGGAGAGGTCCGCTTAGTTCTTTGGTGTGGGTCTTTTATGTGTGCCTGCCAACGAGCTGCATGGCAGGTCGCCATATGTCTGGTCATGCTTGTGGTGCCCAAGCGGCTGATGTTTTGGCCACGCGAGATACGCTTGAGACAAATATTGCAAATAGCAGTGGTGCGATCTGCTGCACTCGTCTCAAAAAAGGCCCACACCAAAGAACTTTTCTGATAACGTGCAGAGGCAGCGCCCTGCACAGGCGGAGCTCTGCGGTGTTGTACAGTTGCTGTGCTGGCCTCTACCTGGCCTCCAGGGGGCATCCTGCCTCGTTGGACATGTGACGCCGCATCCTCCTCCTCCTCGTCCTCCTCCTCATCCTCTCTCCCTTCAGGCACCCACGTGGAGTCAGTGACCTCATCATCCCCTCCCTCTTCACCACTAGAGCAAACCTGGCAGTAAGCTGCAGCTGGTGGAACAGTACTGCCAGATTCCTCAAGCTGGGTATCATCATCCGAGCCTTCGAATCGTTGGGCATCCTCCTGGAGCATGTACCCAACACTGTGCTCAAAGAGTTCGGGGGACTCCTCAGGAGGACATGGTGGGTCTAGGGAAGGGGTGGCTGATGATGCTCTGTCAGTACCCTGAGCCTGGGTGAGAGAGGATGAGGAGGATGAGGAGGGCTTGGTCATCCATTCTACCAAGCCTTCAGCATGATGCGGCTCCACATGTCCAGCTGCCGAAAACAAAGACGCGCGTGTCCCATGGCCACGTGCTGATGACGATGCACGACCACGTCCACGGCCACGTCCACTAGAAACAGAGCCTGCCTGCCCTGTGTTCTTGGCTCTGCACGCTCTGCCTCCCCTTGGCGGTCTTCCAGCCATTGTAGTCGGTAGTCCTGTGGGTGCTGCTGAGAAGAATATATAGGAGCTCTGTGTGATGCCACTAACACACTAGAAGTCCTATGGGTGCTTCTGCAAAGAAAATAGAGGAGCTCTGTGTGATGCCACTAACACACTAGAAGTCCTGTGGGTGCTGCTGAGAAGAAAATATAGGAGCTCTGTGTGATGCCACTAACACACTAGAAGTCCTATGGGTGCTTCTGCAAAGAAAATAGAGGAGCTCTGTGTGATGCCACTAACACACTAGAAGTCCTGTGGGTGCTTCTGCAAAGAAAATAGAGGAGCTCTGTGTGATGCCACTAACACACTAGAAGTCCTGTGGGTGCTGCTGAGAAGAAAATATAGGAGCTCTGTGTGATGCCACTAACACACTAGAAGTCCTGTGGGTGCTGCTGAGAAGAAAATATAGGAGCTCTGTGTGATGCCACTAACACACTAGAAGTCCTATGGGTGCTTCTGCAAAGAAAATAGAGGAGCTCTGTGTGATGCCACTAACACACTAGAAGTCCTGTGGGTGCTGCTGAGAAGAAAATATAGGAGCTCTGTGTGATGCCACTAACACACTAGAAGTCCTATAGGTGCTTCTGCAAAGAAAATAGAGGAGCTCTGTGTGATGCCACTAACACACTAGAAGTCCTGTGGGTGCTGCTGAGAAGAAAATATAGGAGCTCTGTGTGATGCCACTAACACACTAGAAGTCCTATGGGTGCTTCTGCAAAGAAAATAGAGGAGCTCTGTGTGATGCCACTAACACACTAGAAGTCCTGTGGGTGCTGCTGAGAAGAAAATATAGGAGCTCTGTGTGATGCCACTAACACACTAGAAGTCCTATGGGTGCTTCTGCAAAGAAAATAGAGGAGCTCTGTGTGATGCCACTAACACACTAGAAGTCCTGTGGGTGCTGCTGAGAAGAAAATATAGGAGCTCTGTGTGATGCCACTAACACACTAGAAGTCCTATGGGTGCTTCTGCAAAGAAAATAGAGGAGCTCTGTGTGATGCCACTAACACACTAGAAGTCCTGTGGGTGCTTCTGCAAAGAAAATAGAGGAGCTCTGTGTGATGCCACTAACACACTAGAAGTCCTGTGGGTGCTTCTGCAAAGAAAATAGAGGAGCTCTGTGTGATGGGACTAACACACTTCAAGTCCTATGGGTGCTTCTGGGAAGAAAATATAGGAGCTCTGTGTGATGCCACTAACACACTAGAAGTCCTATGGGTGCTTCTGCAAAGAAAATAGAGGAGCTCTGTGTGATGCCACTAACACACTAGAAGTCCTGTGGGTGCTTCTGCAAAGAAAATAGAGGAGCTCTGTGTGATGCCACTAACACACTAGAAGTCCTGTGGGTGCTGCTGAGAAGAAAATATAGGAGCTCTGTGTGATGCCACTAACACACTAGAAGTCCTATGGGTGCTTCTGCAAAGAAAATAGAGGAGCTCTGTGTGATGCCACTAACACACTAGAAGTCCTGTGGGTGCTTCTGCAAAGAAAATAGGGAGCTCTGTGTGATGCCACTAACACACTAGAAGTCCTGTGGGTGCTTCTGCAAAGAAAATAGAGGATCTCTGTGTGATGCCACTAACACACTAGAAGTCCTGTGGGTGCTGCTGAGAAGAAAATATAGGAGCTCTGTGTGATGCCACTAACACACTAGAAGTCCTATGGGTGCTTCTGCAAAGAAAATAGAGGAGCTCTGTGTGATGCCACTAACACACTAGAAGTCCTGTGGGTGCTGCTGAGAAGAAAATATAGGAGCTCTGTGTGATGCCACTAACACACTAGAAGTCCTATGGGTGCTTCTGCAAAGAAAATAGAGGAGCTCTGTGTGATGCCACTAACACACTAGAAGTCCTGTGGGTGCTGCTGAGAAGAAAATATAGGAGCTCTGTGTGATGCCACTAACACACTAGAAGTCCTATGGGTGCTTCTGCAAAGAAAATAGAGGAGCTCTGTGTGATGGGACTAACACACTTCAAGTCCTATGGGTGCTTCTGGGAAGAAAATATAGGTCTGTGTGATGGGACTAACACACTTCAAGTCCTATAGGTGCTTCTGGGAAGAAAATGTAGGTCTGTGTGATGGGACTAACACACTTCAAGTCCTATAGGTGCTTCTGGGAAGAAAATGTAGGTCTGTGTGATGGGACTAACACACTTCAAGTCCTATAGGTGCTTCTGGGAACAAAATATATGATCTCTGTGTGATGGGACTAACACACTTCAAGTCCTATAGGTGCTTCTGGGAAGGAAATATAGGTCTGTGTGATGGGACTAACACACTTCAAGTCCTATAGGTGCTTCTGGGAACAAAATATATGATCTCTGTGTGATGGGACTAACACACTTCAAGTCCTATAGGTGCTTCTGGGAAGGAAATAAAGGTCTGTGTGATGGGACTAACACACTTCAAGTCCTATAGGTGCTTCTGGGAACAAAATATATGATCTCTGTGTGATGGGACTAACACACTTCAAGTCCTATAGGTGCTTCTGGGAACAAAATATAGGATCTCTGTGTGATGGGACTAACACACTTCAAGTCCTATAGGTGCTTCTGGGAAGAAAATGTAGGTCTGTGTGATGGGACTAACACACTTCAAGTCCTATAGGTGCTTCTGGGAACAAAATATATGATCTCTGTGTGATGGGACTAACACACTTCAAGTCCTATAGGTGCTTCTGGGAAGGAAATATAGGTCTGTGTGATGGGACTAACACACTTCAAGTCCTATAGGTGCTTCTGGGAACAAAATATATGATCTCTGTGTGATGGGACTAACACACTTCAAGTCCTATGGGTGCTTCTGGGAAGAAAATGTAGGTCTGTGTGATGGGACTAACACACTTCAAGTCCTATAGGTGCTTCTGGGAACAAAATATATGATCTCTGTGTGATGGGACTAACACACTTCAAGTCCTATAGGCGCTTCTGGGAAGGAAATAAAGGTCTGTGTGATGGGACTAACACACTTCAAGTCCTATAGGTGCTTCTGGGAACAAAATATATGATCTCTGTGTGATGGGACTAACACACTTCAAGTCCTATAGGTGCTTCTGGGAACAAAATATAGGATCTCTGTGTGATGGGACTAACACACTTCAAGTCCTATGGGTGCTTCTGGGAAGAAAATGTAGGTCTGTGTGATGGGACTAACACACTTCAAGTCCTATAGGTGCTTCTGTGAACAAAATATATGATCTCTGTGTGATGGGACTAACACACTTCAAGTCCTATAGGTGCTTCTGGGAACAAAATATAGGATCTCTGTGTGATGGGACTAACACACTTCAAGTCCTATAGGTGCTTCTGGGAACAAAATATAGGATCTCTGTGTGATGGGACTAACACACTTCAAGTCCTATGGGTGCTTCTGGGAAGAAAATGTAGGTCTGTGTGATGGGACTAACACACTTCAAGTCCTATAGGTGCTTCTGTGAACAAAATATATGATCTCTGTGTGATGGGACTAACACACTTCAAGTCCTATAGGTGCTTCTGGGAACAAAAATATAGGATCTCTGTGTGTTGGGACTAACACACTTCAAGTCCTATAGGTGCTTCTGGGAAGAAAATGTAGGTCTGTGTGATGGGACTAACACACTTCAAGTCCTATAGGTGCTTCTGGGAACAAAATATATGATCTCTGTGTGATGGGACTAACACACTTCACGTCCTATAGGTGCTTCTGGGAAGGAAATATAGGTCTGTGTGATGGGACTAACACACTTCAAGTCCTATAGGTGCTTCTGGGAACAAAATATATGATCTCTGTGTGATGGGACTAACACACTTCAAGTCCTATGGGTGCTTCTGGGAAGAAAATGTAGGTCTGTGTGATGGGACTAACACACTTCAAGTCCTATAGGTGCTTCTGTGAACAAAATATATGATCTCTGTGTGTGATGGGACTAACACACTTCAAGTCCTATAGGTGCTTCTGGGAACGAAATATATGATCTCTGTGTGATGGGACTAACACACTTCAAGTCCTATAGGTGCTTCTGGGAACAAAATATATGATCTCTGTGTGATGGGACTAACACACTTCAAGTCCTATAGGTGCTTCTGGGAACAAAATATATGATCTCTGTGTGATGGGACTAACACACTTCAAGTCCTATAGGTGCTTCTGGGAAGAAAATGTAGGTCTGTGTGATGGGACTAACACACTTCAAGTCCTATAGGTGCTTCTGGGAACAAAATATATGATCTCTGTGTGATGGGACTAACACACTTCAAGTCCTATAGGTGCTTCTGGGAAGGAAATATAGGTCTGTGTGATGGGACTAACACACTTCAAGTCCTATAGGTGCTTCTGGGAACAAAATATATGATCTCTGTGTGATGGGACTAACACACTTCAAGTCCTATAGGTGCTTCTGGGAAGAAAATGTAGGTCTGTGTGATGGGACTAACACACTTCAAGTCCTATAGGTGCTTCTGGGAACAAAATATATGATCTCTGTGTGATGGGACTAACACACTTCAAGTCCTATAGGTGCTTCTGGGAAGGAAATATAGGTCTGTGTGATGGGACTAACACACTTCAAGTCCTATAGGTGCTTCTGGGAACAAAATATATGATCTCTGTGTGATGGGACTAACACACTTCAAGTCCTATAGGTGCTTCTGGGAAGAAAATGTAGGTCTGTGTGATGGGACTAACACACTTCAAGTCCTATAGGTGCTTCTGGGAACAAAATATAGGAGCTCTGCCTGCCTGCCACGAACACACTACAAGTCCTATAGGTGCTTCTGGGAACAAAATATAGGAGCTCTGCCTGCCTGCCACGAACACACTACAAGTCCTATAGGTGCTTCTGGGGACAAAATATAGGAGCTCTGCCTGCCTGCCACGAACACACTACAAGTCCTATAGGTGCTTCTGGGAACAAAATATAGGAGCTCTGCCTGCCTGCCACGAACACACTACAAGTCCTATAGGTGCTTCTGGGAACAAAATATAGGAGCTCTGCCTGCCTGCCACGAACACACTACAAGTCCTATAGGTGCTTCTGGGAACAAAATATAGGAGCTCTGCCTGCCTGCCACGAACACACTACAAGTCCTATAGGTGCTTCTGGGAACAAAATATAGGAGCTCTGCCTGCCTGCCACGAACACACTACAAGCCCCTCTTTCTAAATCAATCTAAATGAATGAATCTATCTAACTCAATCTCTCTAAGTAAATCTCTCTAACTAACTAAATCCAGCAGAGTGTCACAGATCTAGCCTGCTCTATCTGCGCCGGAACAGCATGTGACCGGCGCAGACGGCGTGGCGGCCTTTTATAGGGGGGGCGTGTACTACAGCCCCTGAGCTGTAATTGGCTACAGGCGTCCTGCCTGTAGCCAATTATGGCTCTTCGAGTTTCCGGGGCTGTGATTGGCCAAGCATGCGGGGTCACAGTGCATGCTTGGCCAATCATCAGCCAGCAATGCACTGCGCCGGCCGCGCCGGCCGCAATGCATTGCGGGGCCGCTCGCATCACACGAACGTGATGCGAGCGGCCAAAATAGTTCTGGGCTCGCCGAGCGAGCGAACGCCCGGTGCTCGATGCGAACGTGGGTTCGCATCGAGCACCGGGCCCATCCCTAGTGGTAAATCAATTCGTTCTCTTTATCCATATTAACACATACATGAGGTTTTTTCACTTATTTTCATTCTTTGGCGCTTTGGTTCATTTTTATATTTTTTCAAGTGAGCTTTGTCATAGACTTCTATGGAGGCTTTAAAGGCGCTTTAATTCAACACTAAAGCGACATGGGTTCAATTTTTTGAAGCAAAGCGAAGCGAAGCAAACACATGTGAACAGGGATATAAGCTCACCGGTTTTTTTTTTTTGTGACAGGAGCTTTGATTGGCATTCAGAGTGCTTTAAAAAGCGTGTCTAATGTCATGTTTTAAAGCAAGTGTAAACAAACCCTAAAAGCCTGATGGAACCAAGTCTTTTCAGGATTCATGGATGTAAACCAGCCAGTCAAGGTGTTTAATTCACTTTACTAGAATGTCCTCCAAGGATGATGAAGGGGCAGAAACACACTTTGCACAAACATCAAGATGGACAACACACTAGCTCATCTGATGCACACAGTATGTAGTACCGATACTATGTGAGCAAGCTCATTCATCTCTTCCATCTTCTTCGGCTGATTGGCACATTAAGGAGTGTCTGCACAAGAGACAAAAGTTAAATCCCACTCATTTGCTCATGTACAAACTGCATGCCCATCTGGCAAAGTTGTTTGTGGGCAGGGCCAGGAGCTAAGGTACCCAATGCAGAGGGAGCAACACACATAAAGACTGAAGAGAGTTAAAAGTAGGCATAGATCAAATGTTGCATCTTTCAGACATTCGAAAGCATCCGAACGTCCGAAGAAAAAAATAACGAATTTCAACTAATACAAAAGAAATTACAATAAAAATAACAAATGAATTTGGCACGATTCGTTAATTCATTAAAGGTCTAATAAAACAGCAGGTCGACTCGTAATGGCATAATGAATGATCTCAATTTGATCGTATGAATTTTTTTTTATTATATTAGTGAGCAACTAAGCAAGTGGAAAGGAATTGATCCATCCAAGTTATAGTTTTCTAACCCAATCAGTTGATTCCTTTTGTGTGGGGGCTGAATTACTGGCAAAGAGTAAATCAAACATAGTAAGTCAAATGACTTTCTGAATTACTAATCGTTATCACGAATATATATACATACATAAATACTGATTTATCCGAAAATGAAACAACAAAACACGAATATCTATACTCTACAGAAATAACAAATTATTGGAAAGTGAATTAACATAACAGAATGAATATGTAGAAATTCAAAGGAAGGGGGGAAAAGAGGTCACAAACCTCTGGACTTTTTTCCCAAAAGTTTTTATTAAGCATATAGAAAACAGGAAACATTTCACATCAACAGACATGGTAAGGTATTCAACAAGCCGGGTTAACAAACATACGGAGTGTATTTATTTTAGGGTCCGGACATCCGTCCTAATATACATCATGTAGCTTCGTTGAGGCGGGGGTTCCTAGTCTAGTATCCCCCCCCCTCCCAGGCATTAGGATCTGACCCAGAAGAGAAGTTATCGGGCGGTTGGTTTCTGGTTCCAACATTGTATGAGCACTGTCATGAAGGATATGGGGGCAGGCCCTTGTTTTGACCTGTTAAATGTGAGCATACGATGGGTAAACTAACAGGGTGTGGGGAGGTGAGGGCACAGGGTGGCCGGGGGGAGGTAAGGAATAGAAAAGAAAGGATGGGGTAGAACAGACAAAGTTGGGGGTTCAGAAGGACGTAGAGGATAGTGAAGGAAGATTTGAGTTTAGGGGGGAGAGGAGGGGGGAGGCCCAGGATGGAAGTTGTTGGGGAGGGGCTCGCTCCTAATCCCCGCGGCGCCAATCGGGATGTTTCTACTAATGGGTACTGTATTCCAATATCAGCCTCTATGATGAGGGTTGGCGATAACGTTCAGTAGTCGTAAAGTGGATCCAGCATGCCCAGGTGTTTATGAATTTGGGTGTTCTTTCCTGTGAGATATGGATCAACTCTTCCATTTCTTTGATTTTAGAGATTTTGCTGAACCATTCTCCTATTGTTGGGGTGTGCGTGGAGCGCCAGTGGATTGGGATACATAATCTGGCAGCATTTACCATGTGCATGGCCAATGATTTATAGTAAGCTTTCCTTGATAGAGAAGTGTGGTGTAGGAGAAATTGCGCGGGGGTATAATTCAGAGTGTATGTCGTAACGTGTGAGATGATGTCGCTGACTTCCCTCCAGAAGGGTTGGATGAGCTCGCAGTCCCACCAGATGTGGAGCATGGTACCTTCATGCTTTCCGCATCTCCAGCATGTGTTGGGAATGGAGGGGGAAAATTTGTGGAGCCGGTCTGGGGTTCTGTACCATCTTGTGGCGATTTTGTATGCGTTTTCCTGAATGGCAACATTCAGGGAGCATTTGTGGGCATATTCATAAACCGTGTCCCATTGATCTGTTGTGAGGGGCGTTTGAATGTCCCTGTCCCAGGAAGTCTGTGAGGGTGCTGGGGAGGGGGCTGGTGTAGATGTAAGAAGCGCGTACAAGGTGGATATCAGGTGTCTCTGTGTTGTTCTGCCGTGACACAGTGCTTCAAAAGGGGTGAGTTGTCTGGTCCAACAGGTCTGATGTGCATGGGTCGATAGGAAGTGGCAAATTTGTCTGAAGAGCCAATGGGAGAATGAGGCAGTTTTGGAGATGCCTACCAAGGTCTCGAAGGGAAGAGGGGCACCCCTCGAGAAAAATTGAGAGGCTAGAACGTCATCATGTGGCCATTCGCGGAGCAGGAAGGAGCGAGAGTCACCCGGGGGAAAAGCTGGGTTTCCTCTTAAAGAGGTTAGAGGTCCAGGTACCGAAACGGACAAACCATTTTTTGTCGCTCTCCCAAAGGCCTGGAGAGAGGAACGTATAAAGGGGTGTGCGAGGGTCTCTTGTGGCCAATGGTTCGGGGCTATCCAGGGGAGTAGGTGTAGAGGGCCCGGTATGACTGATTTTTCTAAGGCTACCCAGGTTTTCCTGGACGTGTGAGCGTTCCAGTCTACTATCCTCGTTAGGTGACATGCCAGGTAGTATCTGTATAGGTCTGGGAGACCAATACCCCCCTTCTTCTTCTGCAGTGTGAGTCTGGTATATTTTATACGGGGTGGTGAGTTCCTCCATATAAAGGCAGAGCAAGCTTTCCGGTATGCCGAGAAGAAAGCTGGGGAAAGGTGGATAGGGATGGTTTGCATTAGGTAGAGTATTCTTGGCAGAATGATCATTTTGACTAGAGCGGAGCGTCCGAACCAGGATACGTTCAGGTTCATCCATTCCTTGAAGTGGGCTTGGATTTTAGTTAGGGCTGTATGAAAATTGGACATATAAAGGTCTGAGAGTTGGGAAGTAATTCTAATTCCTAAATACGTGATCGCCTCCTTCTCCCACCGAAATGGGAATGCGTCCTGACAATGAGAGACTTCCTGGGCGGGGAGAGTTACGTTCAAAGCCCGTGATTTGGCGTAGTTGATCTTAAGATTGGATATACTGCCAAAGTACTCTAAATCTTTCAATAAGTTGGGTAGTGTGATACGAGGCGATTTTAAGGACAGTAGTACGTCGTCCGCAAAGGCGGCAACTTTGAATTCCCTTTCGCCTACCGTCAGTCCCCCAATGTCAGGATTAGTTCTTATTCTGTTGAGAAGGGGCTCCAGAGTCAAAATGTAGATTAGAGGGGATAAGGGGCACCCCTGGCGTGTGCCATTACTGATGGAAAAGGCATCCGACAGGTGGCCGTTAACCCTTACTTTAGCGGAGGGGTTTGAGTACAGGGACAACACATAACCAAGCATGCGGGGCGCCAGGCCCACCGCCACTAGAACCTCCCGCATGTAGTCCCATGCCACCCTGTCGAATGCCTTCTCAGCATCGAGTGACAGGAGGAATCCCTGCGAAGCGGAGGATGTTAGCCAGTGGTGGAGATTTAGGGTACGGATCGTGTTATCCCTTGCCTCCCTACCAGGGACGAAACCCACCTGGTCAGGGTAAATAATGCCAGGGATCAAGGGAAGCAGTCTGTTTGCTAGAATTTTTGCGAAAATTTTTATGTCCACGTTCAGGAGCGATATGGGTCTGTAGTTTGAGACTTGGGCGGGGTCTTTACCTTCCTTTGGGATCACAGCTATGTGTGCCATAAGCATTCCCTTTGGCAGCACTTGGGGATCTGAGAGTGTATTTAAGGTTGTGAGAAGTTTGGGGGCAAGGAGGTCTAAGAAGGATTTGTAATAATGGAGCGTGAAGCCGTCTGGGCCCGGACTTTTGCCGGTTTTCATCTGTTTAATGGCCGATTCCAGTTCTACCATAGTCAGTGGTGTCTCCATGTCTTGGGCTTGTTGGGAGGAGATCGGAGTCGGGGAGTGACGCGATAAGAATTCCCGAATGCGCTCTAATCGTATATCCGGTGGGAGTGTTCCTGTGTGGGTCTGGTGAAGGTTGTACAGTTTGGAGTAGAAATTTTCGAATTCCTTCGCTATCTCGTCGTTCCTGGATAAGAGTGTTCCCCGCGCATTTGTCAGATGGTGAATTGTGGAAGAAGTTTTAGAAGCTTGGATCGTGCGGGCCAAAAGGCGGCCACTCTTGTTCCCATGCTCGTAGAAGACTCTTTGGCCCAGGACGTAGCGTCGTCTAGACTGCTTGCCTAATTCCTCTAAGAGGAGTGTGCGTGAGTGTAGTAGGTCATGTAGGGTGGATTGGGCCTGCGTCTGCTTGTGAGTGGCTTCTAGATTTTTAATTTTTCTTATGAGGGCAGAGATATTTTCCTGGTGTGCCTTTTTGGCCTTCCCCGCTAATGAAATGAGTTCCCCCCGAATGACGCACTTGTGTGCTTCCCAAAGGGACACGGGCGAGATGTCTGGGGTAGTGTTTTCTTTAAAGTAAAAATCAATACACTTTTTTAAATGCTCTAAAGCCGTAGGGTCATTGAGTAGGGAGGGGTTCAGTCTCCATGTTTTGGTGCTGGTGTTCAGAACAGGGTAGGTGAGAGTGATCGTGATGGGGTGATGATCGGAAAGGAACATCGGTTCTATGGTGGTTTGTTGAAGTAAGGGCAAGTCTGTCTGGGAGATGAAGAAATAATCTATTCTCGAGTATTTACTGTGGGGTGCAGAATAAAAGGTATAGTCTTTCTCGGAGGGGTGCATAGTGCGCCAGGTGTCATGAAGTGTCAGGTTTTGGAGCTGTAATTTTATTTGTCTGAGGGCTCGGTATGGCAGGGTGGAGGTTCCCGACGAGGTGTCCAGTACAGGGTTCAGTGGGGCATTGAAGTCCCCACCTAAAAGGACCAGTCCAGATTGAAACGATGAGAGCAGGTCACCTATTTTCCTGAAGAAGGAGACATGGCGTTCGTTGGGACAATAGATGTTGGCTAATGTTATGGGTTTTGAAGCATATGTGCCTTTGATAAAGACAAACCTGCCCTCTGGATCTATGAGCGAGTCCGTCTGGTGGAAGTTGGCATGTCTGGAAATTAGTATGGAGACACCTTTCGTCTTAGCTTCCGGGTTGGTAGCATGTATTGCAGTGCGATAAATGTGGTTAGATAGCTTGGGCACCGCATCAGAGCGGAAGTGTGTTTCTTGAAGGAAGAGGAAGTGCGCTTTGTACTTGGAAAGGGAGGACATAATTTGCGATCTTTTTTCAGGGAGGTTAAGTCCCTTCACGTTCAATGACACACATTTCAACGTGAGGGGTAAGGCGGGAGCCTTGTTCTGCTTCATGGTAGTGGCAGGAAGTGTCTGGGCTGGGGGTATCAAGTAGTTGTTAGATGGCGTGAGGTCCGCGCGGGCCGCGAGGGGGGGGGGATTTACAGTGGGGAGGAGCGGGCCACTCCCAACAAGCAAGACAGAAAAGGATAGAACAGAAGGGCAGAGAATAAAGAGGGAAGACTTTGAGTAGGGTGGGGAAGAAGGGCTGGATAGAGAATGCCGGGGAATACAGATGGGGTTAGGGGGAGAGAGGGATCGGGTCTAAGGGTCTACCAGAGGTGGAAATAGAAGTACTAATCCACCTAAAAAGGAGGAGGGCTGGGGGGGTCAGCGAGAGTCTCCCAAAAAAAGAAAATAAAGGGGACTCGCTGTGTGGAGACGTAAGTATAGACGGGAGAACCATAGGTGGTCCTACAGTCCGGAGACCGCAAAAAGGTTTCAGTACTGGAAGTGGAGCAGTCTGGCGTTAGGGAGCCAGTGCAGGGTCTGGGGTCAGAAGGTAACCAAGTGAGCAAACCCAAAACACATATATGATATATAACCATTGGCAACATATTTAACTAGTAAGACACAGGGTGAGCCTCACCACAACATGTAGGAGGTTCCCTTCCCTTTTCTAATAAACTTATACATGAATAACTCTCTGTCTGCAGTTTCCAACTTACATTGGTATTAAGGTGTTCACAGTAAGGGCACAGTAATCCTCTTACGTCACGATAACATACTCAGGGAGGGGAGTCAATGAACAAAAAAATAAATGAATAAATAAATAAGAAAATAAAATAAAATAAAATAAAATAAGATAAAAAATAAAAAATTGGGGGGGCCGGAAAGAGGGGAAGGGAGGGGGATGGACGAGGAATATTTGAGTGGGGGCCGTGGGAGATGAACTCCATCTGGTGGACCATTAGGCTTAGAGTCTCTAGGGGTCTGTCTGCCTGTTTTCCAGAGCGGAAATGTTGGGTCTGATTGTCTTCTTCAGCCCTCAGTTTGGGGCATATTATTTGCCAGCAAAGATTATGGAAGCTACATCACGTGCTATTGATTCTAATGAGGAGGGAGGAGCCCCACACGCACTTTCCAAGGACATAAGCACAGTGGGGAGGCAAAATCAAGGAGCGCTTTCCCCAGGGGGGGGGGGGAAGGGCCATGATGCCCACTAAGTTAGGGAACCTGTATAGAGATGGGGATCAGCATAGAGCAAGCTGGCCTTAACATCAGGCTGATGCTAATTTCCCGGGTTAGAAAGAGCACAGATTCGGCTAGTCTTAGTGGACCAGCAAATCAAGAGTATGGTGGGTACCGAGGAGAGTGCGTGTGTTGCCTTAATACAAAAATTGCAGTTAGGGGAAAAATACAGACAGTGGGTATGCGGTTGAGTGTACACAAACCCTTGTGGAGACCGACTCCACTCTACATTGTGCACACAGCCATGTGCGTGAAGGATGTTCCAGTGAACTCAGTCTCGTGCTTGCTTGCTGTTGGTAGGCAGCGCCTGCATATCTATGTACCACTAGAGGTGAAAACACTGCATAGTCCAGCGATCTTGTGGTGTTGGGCTAGAGTCACAGGGTGAGGTAAAAAGTGCGTAACGCAGGGGTCTCTCAAGGCGTAGCTAATAGCATAAAGGCCCTATATTCGGGCAGACGCCCTGAGAGTCCGCAAAGACCATCCTCTTGCTCGGGGAGAGTGCAAAGTCAGACCAGGGGGTAAGTGCGGGACAAGGGACTATCGTGCAAGGCCAGTTATTTCCTTGTGCTAGCATGTTCCATAACTGGCAAGCGGGCCGGGCACTACTCAAGAATGCTTGTAGATAGGGTCGGTATGTGCACAGGGTGTATCAGAGCTTACCTTCCCAAAGAGATTGCACAACGTGGAAGGAGAGCGTAGCATAACCGTGCAGGACTAGGCGTCCGTTATGTCCTTGGTTGTTGGTAGATTCGTAGGCGGGTCGTCCAGAGGTTCCGCTGGCGGGAATTCCATCTTTTCTGGTCTGGTTGTACCGGTGATGATAGATATGCAGGGGGGGAGCTGAAAATAATGAGAAAGAAAAAGAAGGGGGGGGGGGGAACAAGGCAGAGAGGAAAAAAAAAAAAAAAAAAAATAATAATAATAAAAAATAAATAAATAGGTATATGAAAAAAAAAAAAAAAAAAAATTATATAAGTCAGACCAGCAAAAAAAGAGAAATGGGTGCGGATATCATGCAGGGTTCAGTCAGGTGAGTGGAGACACTCATGTTGGAGAGGTTACTGCAGAGCGGAGGTGGAGTGAGAGTGTTAGGCCTCCATGCGATCTCTCCTGGCTGATGGGGACAGTGGAGAGCCAGGGTTCTGGTGGTAGAGGTCTCGGCGTGATGATCGGTTGTTTGGAGAGAGTGGAGCCTCCCGATGTCTCCTGGATCTCTGTCGCTGGGCTTTCGGTGAGTGGTTGATAGAGACTGGCAGCCACGGCTCTGTCGGGTAGTAGAAAGAGTACCAATCAGGAAGCTCAATGCGGGGGATGTCAAGCTGGTCGCAGAAGGCATGTAGGTCTTCCGGCGTACGGAGCAAGGCTGTGCGCCCCCTCGCGGTCGCAGACAGCCCAAACGGGAATTTCCATCGGTACTGAATGTTACGGGATCTTAGGGCTTCCAGCAGGGGGCGCAGTGCTCTCCTGTTCTGGAGGGTTATCTGGGATAAGTCTTGGAACAGTTTGATTTCTGCACCATTGTGAATGATCCGATTTCTCTCTCGTGCTTTTCTGAGGATTTCCTCTTTCAGGGGGAAATTCACAATGCAGCAGATTACATCCCTGGGTGGCTCATTGTCCCTGGGTTGGGGACGCAGTGCACGGTGAATTCTCTCCATCTCTATCGGCGAGTCAGCAGGGCGGCCAATCAGGTCATTGAATATGTTACTCACGGTTTGTTGAAGGATACCTGGGTCATTGTTTTCAGGCACTCCGCGGACTCTGATGTTGTGCCTGCGTCCGCGGTTGTCCAAGTCCTCGACATGTCTGTGGAGTTCTAGAAGGTGGGTTAGCTGGGCATCATATGTCCCCTGGACTTGGCGGATAGCTGCAGCTTGTGTTTGTGTAGTTTCCTCCACTTCGCTGATGCGGTGGGCAACAGCCTGGATGTCAGAGCGGAGGTCAGCTACGGCCGCCATTACTGTGCTCTTGATGTCTGTGGCAAACTTCTCCAGGTCCAGCAGGCTGGGCGGTTGGGATCGCGGGAGGAAGGGAGGCTCCGTGTCTGACGCCTGCATCGCGGAAGTCATTCCAGGCGAGTCCGGTGCTTGGGCCTGCAAGGCAGCGTGCGCGGCCGCGTGTGAGGCCGCGAGTGAGGCCTGTGTTTGGCGCTGGGTCCGGAACAGCTCCGGGATATTTCGGCTGAGCTGCGTCCCAGGCTCTGCTGATGTGCGAGAGGCAGAGGAGCTTCTGGTGGATCTGCTCATGTTGGATCGTGCTTTGGGCTCCCTAAACAGCACTATACGGTCTCCGGATCGCAGGAGCTCTAGTCTCAGGCAGCCATCTAGGTCTCCGTCCAGGCCACGCCCCAACCTCTGGACTTTTAAGGTGTTGGGTAAGGAGACTAAAAGGCTCACTTGTACAATATATATAAAAAAATAATTTTATTACAAAGATAAAAAACATGAGAACAGTATTTCATCCATATCAAAAATCAATTGTTCTATACAAAGACATAATTAACAGACACTACCACTCAACATGTTTCGCTCGGCAGAGCTTCCTCAGGAGAATCCGGCGTGACGTTTTAAATGCTATAGACAACAAAAAGATTGGAATGAATGCTCATGTTAATTTTTGTTAATACCAAAACATGATGATAGAAAACATTGGCATATATTGGATATGCAAAAATGACAAAGTACTAAATTTAATATGTATTATGGAGCACTAATCATGTTATAGATATAAGGGAGAGACATGGACCTTACCCGTGGACTTAGATGGCAGTTTAGGGAGGTTCGTTTGAAGGTGGCGGCAGCAGCTCTGGTGACCGGTACTTGAGGGTTGTACAGCAGTATCCCTATACTTGCTCTCCCTATACTAGACATGTGCGCCGTCAATAAATTTGTTTGGTTTTGTTCCGTTCCGTATTAAAATAATTTTCGTTAGATTCGTAAACTTTTCGTAACAATTACAAATGTTCGTTATGATGAATTTATCATTTATGAGGGGGCTCCCACCATCCCTGTGCTGTGCTGTGCTGTGCTGTGCTGACTTCCTGGGGTTTTTAACTTCATCATAACAAATAATCATAGTTAACGAACAATCTGTCCGATTCTGTTGAAATGGAATTTGGATCCGAAGTTCGTATACGAAATTTCGTATTTCGTACAAAATTTGTATGCATAAAAATTAGTATTTCGGATTCGTACGAAACTAATCGCACATGTCTACCCTATACTGGAACCTTTCCCTGGCACTAAACCTCTGGCCTTAACAAGCAGGTTCCCATACCTGCTCTATCCACTCACAAAATGCATGCCAAATCCAGCAGGGCACTACTATTTATTAGCACTGCTTCAACCAAGATGGCCATGGAAGGTCACTGGAGAGTCCAATCGGACAGATGCTCTCCCTGTGACACCTACACAGGCCGCATAGGAACACGAGTCCCCACTTCATTCACACAGCAGCCAGACACCACTTACTGGACAAAGTAGGAATTACACCAGCTTACTTGTTGGTATAATAGCTTCTACAACATGATTAAGTGAATTTTAGGAGAGTAGGTTTTGGTGCATGCCAGTGCCAACTTGAGAAGTAGCAAAAGTTATATTTCACAGCCCATTTGGGCAATGTTGTTAGCACACTAGCCACTAGATAATTTCTTTTCATCTATCAGTGCTGTTCAGTAGCTGCTACAACTTGTTTTTTTTTTATTAATTGTACAATTTTCCTAACAATGTTGCAGCTGATTTGTACTGTGGGTAAAATTATTTTCTACCAATTCATTCATTAGTATTTATTTCGTTTTTTTTTTTTTCTCCTGCCAGTGCTTTCATTGCTATGTATGACGTGTGCATCTTTGACATGACCTGACAGATCTAGAGGTTAAATAAATGACCAAATTCTAAGGGATATGCATTTAAAATTGCTGAGCTGTGAATAAAGCCTTCACCATACTAAGAGCCATGCTCAATGCACTGTGCTTCTGCCCAATACACTGTGGATGGACCTTGCAATGCCCTTGGTTCAACCAGGCAGGATATGATAAATCATCTCTGTGCAGTTCTATTATTGACAGTAAGCCTGTCAGGGTGCTGTGTATAATGAGTATGGTTTAGCTTTTCCCAGTCCCATTCACATGATGAGTATATGGTAATCTTTTACACAAGTCTCAATCAAATAAAATGGAACTGTGTGTTTGACTTGAAACATTATTGGTTATTATTGGTAAATGTGTGTATAATAACAGATACTTATCTCCTAATAGAATATGAATGTAGCAGTGTACTACTGTGGAAATATGGCAAATAAACAGAAATCTGATTGTTTTGAATTTTACTAACCAGGATCTCCGGGTAATACAGTTTAGTATTCAGACAGCTGCAAAATAACGGAATCTAGAAAACACTGCAGCTATGTCTAAGACTGATCATAGATGACACAATAAAAGCAAAAAGTGCTTTGGAGTTTGAGCATTGTTTGCAATTATTAGCTCTTTTCTCTGTGGCAAGAGGATAATAATATGCTTCTACAGTGATTGGAAGCACTCTTTTTTTTCTCAGGGAATTTTTCCAGCCTATTACGAGCAGTTTGCAATCCTTTACTTGTTTATGGAGAAGACTAAAGCTGGCCATACGCTGCTAGATTTTTTTTATTCTGCCTCTGGACTGAACAAAAGAAATCTAACAGGTTTACCCATCCTCCTTCCCCCCTGCCGCCGGGCCATTAGCAAAACGCAGCGCGCTTCACACATTGTGCAGTAGGAAACCGGCTGTGAAGCCGCAAGGCTTCCCTTACAAGCAATGGAAGTGGCAGCACCCGAAAGCCGATAGAAAATCCGGCTGGGGTGAAGACATCCCTGGATTCCTGGGCAGGTAAGTGTCCTAATATTAAAAGTCAGCAGCTACAGTATTTGTAGCTGTTGACTTTTCTTTTTTTCTAAAGGAGCCTGGACCTACTTTTTAAGATGGGTGCCTGCATATAGTTCCTGTCTAAGGCTCAGATCACACCTATGAGTGTGTGCGGGCTGTGTTTGTTTGAGCATAGAATGCATTAAGGAAAAAAACCTCAATATTTTACAACTCCTTTAACCACATGCCGACCGGGCCATAGCCGAAAGACGGCTACAGCGCGGTCGGCTTATTCTGGGTTGACGTCCTACGGACGTCCTCCCAGAAACTTGCTCCCGCGTGCCCCCTAGGGCGCGCACTCGGGAACATCCGCGTGCGCCGGGTCCTGAGGACCCGGTACATAACGGATCATGGTAAACGGCCGCTGGATGTGTAGTGCCCACAGCGCTAATCAGTTGCAGCTACTCTGCCAGCATTGTGCAATACTCTGCCACCACTGTACAATACTCTGCCACCACTGTACAATACTCTGCCACCACTGTGCAATACTCTGCCACCACTGTGCAATACTCTGCCAATACTGTGCAACACTGCAATACTCTGCCAATACTCGCTAATACTCTGCCAATACTCTGCCAATAATCGCCAATACTCCGCCAATACTCGCCAATACTCTGCCAATACTCTGCCAATACTCTGCAATAAATTTTAATAGAAACAAAGAATTTTTTATTTTTTTACTGAATTTTCAGTATTTTTTGATTTATAGCGCAAAAAATAAAAAACCCATCAGTGATTAAATACCACCAAAAGAAAGCTCTATTAGTGTGAAAAAAAGGACACAAAATTCATTTAGGTACAGTGTTGCATGACTAAGTAATTGTCATTTTATCGGCGTAAAAAAAACGCATTTTTTTTCCCCCCTAAAATCGGGGAAAATCGTGGTGCGTGTTATACCCCGATCCCCCCGTGTTTTGGGAGCGGGGGAGGGGAGCGCCGCCGATTTATACTTTCCCGAGGGTACTCGGCTAGTTCCGCTCACAGCCCACGCCCTTCCCCCTTATAGGGGCATAACACGGGGATTTGGGCGTGACTGTGAGCGGAGCTATCCGAGCCAGCCGAGTACACTAGCTTGTATGTATAGGGCGGTGCCCCGGCTCCGACAGCCCCGCCCGCCCCGTCAGAAAAACCGGGGGTTATGTCCCATGGGGCGGGACGGGCGGGCTATGAAGGAGCTGAGAAGACCCGAGATACACGGGCCCCCAGCTTGTGTACCCTCGGCGGGCCCTTTTTCAAAACGGGCAGTGAAAAGACAGGGAACTGCATTTAAAACCCTGCACCCTGCAAATGCACTGAGAAGGTTGCAGGGGGACACTGACAAGGCTGCAAGGCTGCAAATGAAAGGCCCAAGGCAAAAAGGGCCTCCCAAATGACATGGAAAGGGTTTGCAAATGAAAACTGACAAGCATGCGTGGACGATGTCAAAGGCTGCAGAGGGCCCCTGATAAGGCGGAAATTGGGGGCATTTAAATGTAAGTTTTTTTCCTTAAAAAAATTTTTTCCCTTTAAAAATTCCCCCAAATTTGGGGGTGCCGGGTTATACGCCGGCACGGTTTAAACGCCGATAAATCGGAAACATAAAAATGTTTTTATAAATTTTTAAGAAAAGTGTAAAAAAAAAAATAAAAACAGCAAACTTTTTTCCACCCAAAAAAAAGGTAAAACTTTTTCCCTTCCATAGTCACATAATTGTAAGAAAGAACCAGGATTAAAACGGGGAGATGCGACCCCATGTAAAGGTCCCATATAGCAAAGTATCCCTTATTTTGGTAGGTTTTCAATTGCAAAAATGGCGTGGTTTCCCATAATCATCCCCGGGAAATTAGAGGTCAGTGCTCACCCCTTAAAAGACAGCTCTCCCCGGGCAAAAGGGGTTTTTTGGGTCAGGGGGGAGCCGTTTTAGCACAAAGCTGCAAGCCCCGGGGTTTGCTGAGGTCAGGTCGGGGGAAGAAGGAAAAGGCCTACGGTTTTAAGGGCCCTAAACAGGAGGTTTGCTTTTTTTACCGGGAAAAGGCTAAATTAATTTTGGGTTTTTGAACAGGCTGAAATGCTGAATCCCCCTGTGGGGAATCGCTTTTTATTTTTTAAAACTTTCTTTTTCTTTTGAATAAAAAGGGGTTTGCCATGCCCCTTAAAAAAGGGCAGTCGGGATGAACGATTTTTTTCAATTCGCAGGGCCCCACTAGAGCTTAATCCCCCCGGTTTCATCACAACACCCAGGACCGGGAAATGAGAAAAGGGGACACACCCCAAAACCGTTTGCAGGGGGTTTAAATTTTCTTTCCCAGGGGTTTTTTTAGTGACAGAGAGGTCAAAGTTTGCTTAAAAAAACATAGTTTCAGATAATATAAACATAGCAATATTTAAAATAACATATCACGGGTAAATTTATTAAAATTTCCCTTTGTTTCATTAAAAAACCCTTACACCGAAAGTAGTAGTTTTTTTTTTAAATTTATTACAGGATATATATGGGCCCCAAACAGTTTACACAGCGCTTTAAAATAAAAAAAGGGAGACAATAAGTTATAAACAATAAAATAAAAAGAGGATTAAGAGGGCCCTGTCAGAATAGGTTAAAAATCAATGGGGTGAGGGGGTTTGGTAAAAAAAGGTTTTTGTAACTGGGGGGAATGAGTGAGGGAAAAGGGGTAAAAGATTAGTTTAGACGTGATGGGTTTCCCCCCTAAAGAGATGATTTTTCGGGGATCGCCTAAAATTTGGGGGATACCCGGACAGGTTGGGGTAGCGATTTCCAAAGGGGAGGGGAGAGGCTCTGGAAAAACCCTGGAGACGGGGGCCATGGGAGGAGGAAACAAGAGGTTTGACAGGAGGGGGTTTTGAAAAGAGCGGAGGGGAGGGTTTTGGGATATTTTTTGGAAAACAGTTTGGCGTTGTGGGCTCGGGGCGGGAGTTGTGGATGGCTTTTTTAAAGTTGGGGTTTTAATTTTGGTTTTAAATTGCGGGTGATTGGGCCAGTGTAGGGTTTGGAGGAAAAGGTTGGAAAACACTGAAGGTTTAAAAAAAAGGGGGGAAAAGTCGGCAGCGCATTAAATGATGGGATAAAGAGGGGATACCCTTTGGGAGGGGGGCAGGCCAATGGGGAAGAAGTTTCAAAGTAAAGGCGAGAGAAAAACAAGGGAGGGAATGAGGAGCTTGGTGGTTTAATTTTTTAAAAAAGGGGCAAATTTTCGAGTGTTAAAAGGGGTTTGAAGTTTTTAAAAAACTTTGGGAAATTTTGGGGAAAAAATCAGGTCCCAATGGGCATAAAAGGGCAGCAAATTATATCATCATGGTATGCTTTTGCCCCCCACCATTGGGAAAATGCACTCTTAACCCCCTTTACACAGGGTCGGACTTTTAAAGGTTTCCCTGTCCGATGGGCCCAATGTTTTTGAAAAATAAGACCTTTGTGTATGCACCATCGGACAGGTACGTGGGAAGCCCGAGGGAAAAAGTCTTATCTCCTGTGGATAGATTTGCGGAAAACCCCGGCCCGAACCCAAATCCGATCGTGTTTTACGGTTGCCCCAAAGGGGACAAAGTGCTCCCTGCTCAGACCCACTTTAAAAAGCCCCCAAAGCAAATTGGCTCCTAGCCTCTAGGAGTCCCGTGTAGGCAAACAAACGTCCCCACGCCAGAATGATCGGTTTTTCCGACAACTTGCCCGCCCGGGGTTGTACGCAAAACCAACATCAGAAAAAAGAAATGAGGGAAACAGGAACCCGACCGCCCGGGGGGGACCCCGGGGTTTTTTCCGACCGTGGGGTAGGGGGGCTTAAGAAAATATTCCCTCCCCTCTCTAAAGGAAAAGGGATTTTGATGGGTTTGGTGGACGCGGGGAAAATTGCGGGGATCAGCTGCCCCGAGATGCAAAAAAGAAAAAAAAAAAGGTTTATAACTGCTGTTTTATTTTTAAAATGAAATCGTTTTTTCCAAATACACAGGGGTTTTAAGAAACAAAATGTCATTCATTTGGGGTTTTACACCCTACTTTAAAAATGTACTTTTTTTAATATAAATTTAAAAAAACCCCTTTGTTTTAGGGTATTTTTTTTTTTTAATACCCCACGGTGTCGTTTTTTTGTTTTTTTTTTTTTTTTTTTTTTTCAAATAAAACCCCCAAAGGGGGTTTTCGGGATATATTAAAAAAATATAAATGCGCATTTTACCAATATCAGGTGTTTGCTTTGGAAAAATTAGTTTACATACAAAAATTAACACAAACAGAAAATAATTAAAAGGAAAAAAGGGGACAGTGGTAAGTTCAATAGAAAAAAGGGGTTTTTTTTAAAAGACACTTGGGTCTGGCTCCATTGCTGTTTTCCCTTTCCCAAGGTTTGTCTCCTTTCCAAAGCGAGCAGTTTTCCCTGAGGGAATTTCCCTGGAAGAGAAGGTGTCTGAGCTATGAAAAAAAGGATCCCCGGGGGATACTGTTGGGCCCCCCGGTCATGTGAGGAAAGGGGCGGATCGATCAATACTCTGTTTGCACTTTAAAGGGTTCTTTGGAAATGGACCTTTTTAAATAAACTCTCGTTTTTTCGGGGGCAGCACTGCGGGGAAAAGCACCAAGTGTGTTTTTTTTAAGATATTTTTGTGGTTGTAAAGTTTACGGGGGGGAAATTCGAATTTGGGGAGATAGTTTTTCCTTTTGAAAAAACCCAAAGATTTAATTTTTAAAATAGCTTTGCAGTTTGACTTTCGTTTGCCGACCCTTGTTCTTGTTTAATAGAGCTCTTGGCCATCAAAAAAAACACTGATCTTTTTAAGTTTTAATTTTTCCCAGTCAAAGAACTTATACAAAGCTGAGGGGAAAAACATAAAAATTCCTCAAAAAAAATTAGTTTGGATTAAAAAAAAAAAAATGATATCAAATTTTTTCTTTTTAAAACCAATTCCTTATCATCAAGAGCAAGGGAACAATCTATTAGGGGATTTAGACTTTTGGTTAATTCTCAAAAGTCATTAAAAATTTTATTTTTTTAAAATTTAAAAAAAAAAAAACAAACCCGATTTTGTTTTTTTTTTAAAAATTTTTTATTTTTAGGTTTAATTTTTTTTTATTGAGATATGTTTATTTATTTTTTTTCTGGGGTTGAAAAATAAAGTCTTCTATCTCCCGGGGAAAAAAAAGAACTTGGGAAAGTTTTATACAAAAATGACCCAAATGTTTGGGTGAACCAAAAAAATATTGTGAAATGGGCCTTTTACTAGTCCTTCTACAAAGGGGATATTTCCCTGTTTTTCACTTTAACCGCATCAATTTTTTAGGATGGGCCTTTCCTTTCATCCTTTTGCAGTTTTACAAAACAAAACAAAACCCTTTTTTTTGGTTTATTTTTCTTTTTCCAAACCGGGTAATCCCACTACAGTGAAATTTTCTTATTTTTTTTATAAAAGGGGCCTTTCAAATTTCAGCACTTTTTTTTTATGAAAAAATGGTTTAAAAAATTTCCATTTTCTAAAAAAACAGAATGATTTAAAATTTTGGACCCTTTTTGGGTTTTCTGGGGGTCTCAACAAAATTTTTACAGTCAGTGAAATTTTACCATTTAAAGAAAAAGCAATAGAGTTTAAAAAGAAGGGAAAAAATGAAAGCAATTTTGGTGGATTTTAAAGTGGAGGGTTCCCCCCAAAACAAAAAAAAAAAATTTATTAATATGCATTAAACCCCTTACCCACGGGCACTAAAACCCCCCTTTCCAACCAAAAAATTTTTGCTTTCGGGGCTCTCACACTTTTCATGACAATTTCCCAGTCGCAAACTGTACCCAAATTTAAATTTTTTGTCCTTTTTTTTTTACAACCCAAAAGAGGGGTTTCTTTTGGTTGGGATTTAATAAAACCCCCGGGTTTTTTATTTTTTGCGCTATTTTAAATTTAAAAAAAAACTGAAAAAATTTAGTAAAAAAAAAAAAAAAATTTTTTGTTTCTTTTTTAAAATTTATTGGGAGGGGTTTTTGGCAGAGTATTTTGGGAGAGTTTTTTGGGAGTATTGGCAGGATTGGGGAGTAATTTGGGGAGTATTGGCAGAGTATTTGGGGAGTAATTTGGGGAGTATTGGCAGAGTATTAGCGAGAAATTTGGGGAGTATTGCATTTGCAAAAGTTTTGGGGAGAGTATTGCACAGTGGGGGCAGAAATTGCACAGTTTTGGGGGCCCGGGGTATTGTTTCAGTGGGGCAAAAAGTTAAAAGAAAATACAGTGGTGGCAAGTATTGCACAGTGGTGGCAGAGTATTGCACAGTGGTGGCAGTTTTTTTGCACCAAAGCTGGCGAGTAAACTGTCCCCTGAAATTTGCGCGTGGGCACTACACATCCATTGGTGTTTTCCGGGTCCCCAGGCCCCCGGGGCAGGGATGTTTCCCCAGTGCGCGCCCCAGGGGGCGGTTTGGGGGAAAGTTTTTTTGGGAGGACGTCCGTAGGGCGTTTAACCCCCGAATAAGCCGCCGCACTGTAGCCCCTTTTTTTGGGGAAAGGCCCGGTGGCATGTTTGGGTTAAAAAAAAAAAAAAAGAAAAAAAATTTGCAGAAATTTTTTTTTTTTCTCACCCCTTTAAAGCCCGTTGCTAGGGGGTCCCTCGTAATCTGAATCCTTCCCCAACCCCCCGGCTCCTTTTCATCACTTCCCTTGCCGCTCTAGGCAATTTATTGGGGCACGTACGGGGTGAATGCGCGGCCCGTCCCCGGGGCGCAGTGTGGGGTCCGGGTCGCGCATTTCGCAGAGGGGGCCCGTGGAAGCCCCACCCGGCACCCACAGTTACAATGCAGGTGTCGCCCAAACGGGGGGGAACTGCGGGGGCTTCGAAAACCCCCCCATGCTTTACCCCGGGACAGGAAAATTTTCCCAAATTTTTAAAAAGGGCAAACGCTGCGTATTTGTAAACTGCCGACTTAAAAAAAAAATTTTTAAAACGGAAAATCCGCTTTAAGGGTTCCCCGAGTGTTTGGGAAAAACCCCTTTTTAAATTTTCCTTGGCCGTCCTTTGCCAAAAAAAATCCCCCCTTTTTAAACTGGGGGAAAACGGTGTTTAAAATTGAAGTAAAAACATAACATAGTGTGATGATTGCCATTTGGGTTTTTGCCTGTGTTTCAACCCCCAAATTTAAAATTTTTTTTCCCGTGAAATTTTCACAAATTGTTCATTTTTTTGCCCCCCCTATTTTCCCCATTGAAGTTTCTTTTAATGAAAAATTTCTTTTTACTGCCCATTAAATTTTCACAAATACCCCCTTTTTGCCGGGTAATGTCACAATTGCTTGTTTCTTTTCCTGTGTATGTCCTTTTTTGGGCCCGTTATTTCCCACCTATTGTAATTTGGGTTTCCTTGGGTTTCCCCCTTTTTGTAATGATTGCCCTTTTTTCGGGCAAATTGTAATGATTTTTATTTCTTTCCCAGTATTTCACAATTTCCACTTTGCTGCCCCCCAAATTTTAATGATTACCTTTTTTTGCCAAAAAATTTTAAAGACATTTGGGTTTTTTAAAAACATATTAGAATTTTTAAAAAAAATATTAAATTTTAAAGGGCATATTAGAATTTTTTAAAAACTATTAGAATTTTTTAAAGGGCATATTAATATTTAAACCCAAAAAGTCCCCAGTCCCCAAAATGCTTTTGGCCCTTGGAAAAAAATTTTTTCAAGTTTTAAAAAAAAATTTCCCTGTATGTTTGATATTATTTTAAATTTTTTTTACGTTTTTTTTTCCCTTTATCCCCCATAAATACCTGAAAAAGGGAAAAAAATTGGGTTTATGTAAAAAAAGGGTTGTTTAATCAAATATGCTCAATTTTAAAATTTAAAATAATTTTTCCCCCTTTTTGCTATTGAAATGTAGATTTTAGAAAGAGAAAATGATAGTTTTAAGGAGGGGTTTTTATTAGTTTCTAAAAACATCTGTCACCTATGGGTTTATAAATTTAAAAAAAAAGTCAATACAGATAGTACGTTGGGCTTTTTTACCAAACTTTAAACATGTTTTTTTTGTTTTTTGAACATCTTTTGATGGGTTTTGGGGGTGCCCCAGGCTAAATGAGCACAAGAAAAAACATTGGTGTGGGGGTATTTTTAGCTTTTTTATTTTAATTTTAAAAATGGCTTGTTTGTGGTGATACAGAATATTTTTTATAGTTTAGTGCTATATCTACAAGTTTAAAAAAAAATTTCATTAGTATAATTTCCAAAAAGGCGCAAAAGGGAGATTACCATATTTGGGGAATTTAAAATTTCATTTTGTTGCATTTGCTCTTGATCTTTTTAAAAACACTTTTGTTTTAGAAAAATGTACATTGAAAGGATTTTAAAAAAACTTTGGGGCATTTACCCTTTTTTTTTTAAAAAAATTCCTTTTGGGTTTCTCTTGTAAACTGGTAAATTAATCTATGGGAAATGGTTTTCCCAATTATCAATCAGTTGGGTGCAAAATGCTGGGCTCTAATGAGGAAAACCCGCAGGGGGGGCAATTTCCCTTTTAAAGGGGGTTTTCTCTGGGAAATCTCACCCAAAAAATTTCAATTTTTTTTTGCCGGGGTTTCCCCCAAAAAATTTACTTGTAAAACCCAGTTCAGACTTCTTGGAAAATCACGAGGGCCCAATTTACACAAGCTTTAAATTATGTTTCGGGGGGGGGGGGGGGGGATTCTTTTACCATTAAATTTTAAAAAAACCTAAAAGGGATTATTGCTTGCATTTTTCAAAAATTACAAATGCCCGCAGATTTTAAAAGATAGGTAAATTTTTTAAAAAACCCCAATAACATTTAATGCTATATTTTTTTTTATTTTGCTAATTGTTTTCCCCTGAAAGTGGAGTTTCCCCTTTTAAAAAGGGAAATTTTGAAAACCACCGGAACACCGTTAAAGTCTTTGGGACCCCCTAACATAAAAAAACAAAAGTGCAAAATTTTTTAAAACTTATATGCAAAGTTTTTTGTTTATAAAAAGTTTTGGGGGCCTGGGGTCAGGGCGGGCTTTGGAAGTACTGGCCCCCTCCTCCTTTCCGGGGTTTTAAAAGTTTTTCCCCTCAAACCCGGGGGTCCCCCGAGGGGGAGGGGTCATTGAGGGGGGGGTACGGGCAGGGGAAAGGGTCAGCCCCTTCCCTTTTTTTTGAGCTGGCCACTCTCTCCACAGTTTTCCTACTGGTTTTTTATTCCCGCCATCAGTCCTGTAATTAGCCGTCCAGTCCAGAGGAGCTTTGCCTTACCTTGGGCACATCACAAGAAAAAAATCTCCGCGTTCCCCGTTTTTAAAAAAGGGGTTTTTTCTGACATCTCTTTTTGGTCCTTTTTCCCGCTTTCTGTTTCCCCCTACTTTTATCCCCCGATTTGCTTGGTTTACTAAACCCTTCCGGGGGGGGTTTTTTTAAATTTTGGGAATGTTTTGACTTTTTTTGTTCTTTTTCTTTTTTTATAAAACAAGTGTGATTTAACTGTACTTCTGTTCGGGGCTGATTTTCATGGGTTTTGAAACCCGGGGTTTTGCCCCCGGTGACCCGTATCGAAGCAAAAAAATGTTTTTTTGGGGGCAGTATTTTTTTTAATGCTTAAAGGAAACAAAAAAATGAAAAATTCCCCTTTAAATTTTTCCCATGTTTTGAAAAAGTACCCCAGAAAATTTAAAAATTTCCCAAAAGGGAAAAAAAGTAATTTAAAACTGATTTGGGCTTTAATGAATTGTTGGGTCTTTAACAATATAGAAAAAAAAAATTTATTGAAAAAAAAAGCGCCCCCCCCCGTCCATTTCCAGTCCTTTTTTTTGGGCTTGTATAACATTAAGGGGGAAACCCCCAAACCAAAATGAAAAAAAAAAAGGTGTAGGGGAAAAAAACCCCCCCAACAAATTCCCCAAAAAAAAAAAAGGGACCTTAAATTCCCAAGGGGAAATCCCCCCGCCGGGGGGGGGCCCAGGAAAAAAGAGGGGGGGGGAGAGGGGGGAGGGGGGTAGCCCCCCAATCCCTGGGGAACCCCCCCCCCCTTTAACCAAAGTCCCCCCATTCCCTCAACAGGGGACAAGGGCCTCATCCCCACAAAACCCCTTTCCCCGTGGGTTTTGGGGGAAAGCGGGGGGGGGATTATCAGAATCGGAAGCCCCCCTTTTGCAAGGGAACCCCCCGATTCCCCGCCTCCCCCCGTGTGAATTGGTAAAGGGGGACCACGTACCCCTACCCCTTTCCAAATTTTTTTTTTAAAAGGTAAAAAAAAACAAGAGACAGCTTGGGGGAAAAAACCTTAAAAATTTAAAAAAAAAGTCACGATGTCCATTTTTCCCATCACCCGCCCGAAAAAAGGGCCCCAAAAAAAAAACCTCTATTAGTGTGAAAAAAAGGACACAAAATTCATTTAGGTACAGTGTTGCATGACTAGTAATTGTCATTCAAAGTGTGAGAGCACCGAAAGCTGAAAATTGTTCTGGTTAAGAAGGGGGTTTAAGTGCCCAGTGGGTAAGTGGTTAATGCGATTTCAAAAGTAATTTTTAAATCTGCAATTTTTACTAAAATAATACTTATTGAGCCTGCCATTAAAGTTATTGTTCAGTTATTGTTCAGGCACCTCCTTTTAGAGGGTGACAATGATCTGTCCCCTTCTCCCAGTACCCCTGTGTTGTCACCATGTCAAGCAGGTTCCTAATGGAAAAAAGAGAATAGAGTAATGGAACTTAAAAATGCTGAAACCTCCTAATGGAATAATATCTGACAGAGTCATGTATAGAAATACCAAGGTTTTATTAAATAGTGTATTTATCGGCGTATAACACGCACTTTTTTCCCCTTAAAATCAGGGGAAAATCGTGGGTGCGTGTTATACGCCGATCCCCCGCTGATTGTGAGCGGAGGAGCGAGCGCCGCCGATATCTATACATACCGAGTGTACTCGGCTAGTTCCGCTCACAGTCACGCCCAGTCCCGCCTATGATGGACATAACACAGGGACTGGGCGTGACTGTGAGCGGAGCTATCCGAGCCTAGCCGAGTACACTCAGCTATGTATGTATATGGGCGGTGCTCGGCTCCGCTCACAGTCACGCCCAGTCCCGTCAGTAAACCTGTGTTATGTCCATCATAGGGCGGGACTGGGCGGGACTACGAGAGGAGCTGAGAAGAGCCGAGATACACAGGACCAGCTCTGTGTATCTCGGCGGCGCCATTTTCAAACTGCAGTGACACTGACATGTCACTGCAGTTTAACTGCAGCCTGCAAATGACACTGAGAAGGTTGCAGATGGACACTGACAAGGCTGCAAGGCTGCAAATGACACTGGCAAGGCTGCAAGGCTGCAAATGACACTGGCAAGGCTGCAAATGACACTGACAAGCATGCAGATGGACGATGTGCAAGGCTGCAGATGGACACTGATAAGGCTGCATTGATGGGCATTTAAATGTAAGTTTTTTTCCTTAAAAAAATGTTTTCCTTAAAATTCCCTCCTAAACTTGGGGTGCCTGTTATACGCCGGCGCGTGTTATACGCCGATAAATACGGTACATAAAAATGTCTTATATAATTTAAGACATGTGTAAAAAAAATATGAAACAGCAAACTCTGTATACACCCTACAACAAGGTGAACTATTTCCTCCATAGTCACATATATGTGTAAGCATGAACCATGATAAACACTGTGGAGATGCGACCCCATGTCACAGGTGCATATGAGCAAAGTATGCCTTATTTTGGTAGGCTTGCTAATTGCACACATGTGCGCTGGCTTCATAATCATCCCAGGAATAGAGGTCAGTGCTCATCCTTGAAGACAGCTCTGCCCGGCAGAAAGGAGTTCTGGTCAGGAGGGAGCCAGTGTAGCACAAAGCTGCAAGCACAGAGGTGCTGAGCGTCAGGTCTGGGGAAGACAGGCAAAGGCCTACGGTGTAAGGCCTGAGCAGGAGTGCTGCGTTTTTAGCCAGGAAGGCTAAATTCAGTTTGTTCTGAAGCAGGACTGTAATGCTGAATACCCCTGTGAGGGAATCTGCTGTTTATTTTTTAACTTTCTGTTTCTTTTGAATAAAAATGGGTTGCCATGCCCTTGAAAATGCAGTCGGGACTGACACGATTTCTTCAATTCGCATGCACCACTAGAGCTTAATCACCCCGGATCATCACAACACCCAGGACCGAGGTATGAGAAAAGAGACACAGTCCAACGCGTTTCGCACGGTAGCTTCTCCAGGGGTTTATTAGTGACAGAGAGGTCGAGCTGCTGTAAAAGAAACATAGATACAGATAATATATATTCATAGACAATAGTACAATAACATATCACTGTCAATTATTCAATTCTATGTTCATTCAAAAAACTTACACTCAGTAAGTAGTAGTTTATTTTTATTTATTTATTACAGGATATATATAGCGCCAACAGTATACACAGCGCTTTACAATATAAAAGGGAGACAATACAGTTATAATACAATAAAATACAAGAGGATTAAGAGGGCCCTGCTCAGAATAGGTTACAATCTAATAGGGTGAGGGAGGTGGTACAAAAGGTTGTAACTGTGGGGAATGAGCTGATGGAAGTGGTAAAAGATTAGTTTGAGACGTGATGGGCTTCCCTGAAGAGATGAGTTTTCAGGGATCGCCTGAAGGTAGGGGATAGCCGGACAGGTTGAGGTAGCGAGTTCCAGAGGATGGGAGAAGCTCTGGAGAAATCCTGGAGACGAGCATGGGAGGAGGAAACAAGAGAGCTTGACAGGAGGAGGTCTTGAGAAGAGCGGAGAGGATGGTTTGGGATATGTTTGGAGACAAGATTGGCGATGTAGCTCGGGCAGAGTTGTGGATGGCTTTGTAAGTTGTGGTTAATATTTTGAATTTAATTCGCTGGGTGATTGGGAGCCAGTGTAGGGATTGGAGGAGAGGTTTGGCAAACACTGAACGGTTGGTAAGGTGGATAAGTCTGGCAGCAGCATTCATGATAGACTGAAGAGGGGATAGCCTATGGAGAGGCAGGCCAATGAGAAGAGAGTTTCAATAGTCAAGGCGAGAGATAACAAGGGAGTGAATGAGGAGCTTGGTGGTTTCATTTGTTAAAAAGGGGCAAATTTTCGAGATGTTACAGAGGTGAAGTCTACAAACTTTAGTAGTTCTGGGAAACCTCAGGTACCTAATGGGCACTACAAGTGGCAGTACAAATTATACTCATCATGGTATGCTGTTGCCACCCACCATTAGGAAATGCACTCTTAAGCCCCATACACACGGTCGGACTTTTTCATGGATTCTGTCCGATCGGACAATGTTGTTGAAAAATCAGACCGTGTGTATGCACCATCGGACAGTGTACGTCGGATTGTCCGACGGACAAAGTCTTATCTCCTGCTGGATAGATTTGCTGACAACCCGGTCCGATCACACCAAATCCGATCGTGTGTACGGTTGTCCGACCGGACAAAGTGCTACGCATGCTCAGATCACATTACAAGACCAAAGCTATTGGCTACTAGCCTCTACGTAGTCCCGTCGTAGGCAACAAACGTCACCACGTTCAGAATGATCGGATTTTCCGACAACTTTGTCCGACCGTGTGTACGCAAAACCAACATCAGACAAAGTATGACGGACAGGATCCGACCGACCTGGTCCGCGGATTGTCCGACCGTGTGTATGGGGCTTAAGAAAATATTACTGCCCTCTCTGAAGTATAAGCATGTAGATAGGTGGTGGACGCAAGGAAATTGCAGGAGATCAGCTGCACTGAGATGCAAAAAAGAATAACAAAAGGTTATAACTGCTGTTTTATGTTTTAAAATGTAATCGTTGTTTCCAATACACAGTGGTTTAAGAAACTAAATGTCATTCAGTTAGGGTTTACATCTACTTTAAAGTAGATGTAGCTATTTGTATATCAATAAAAATAACTCTTTGTATTATGTATTGCTTTTTTTTAATATCTCAGCTGTCGTCTGTTGTTTGTTTTTTCTTTTTTTTTTTTGTTTCAGAATAAACCTCCAAGGTGGTTTTCAGATATATTAAATAAATATAAATGCGCATTTACCAATATCACGTGTTCTGCTTTGGAAATAATTAGATACATACATAAATAACACAAACAGAAAATAACTTAAGGATAAAAGGGACAGTGGTAAGTTCAATAGAATAAAGTGGTTATTTAAGACACTTATGTCTGGCTCCATTGCTGCCTTTCTCTTCAGCGTTTGTCTCCTTTCCAAAGCGAGCATGTTATTCCCTGACGCCATTTGCCTGGAAGAGAAGGTGTCTGAGCTATGAAAATAGGATCACAGGGATAGCTGTGTGCAGGCCCCGGTCATGCTGACGGCAAGGCTGATCGATCAATACTCTGTGTGACACTTTAAGGATTCATTGGAAATGATGCCCTTTTTGAATGACTCTCGCATTTTATCGAGGGCAGACACTGCAGAAAAGCACCAAGTGTGTTTTTATAGATATGTTTTGCTGGTTGTAAAGTTTACTGGGGAGGATCTCAGAGTTGGGAGATATGTTTTCTCCTTTTGAACAAAGCCAAGATTTAATCTTTAAATAGCTTTGCAGTTTGACATTTCGATGCCTGAGCCTGTTCTTGTTTAATAGAGCTCTTGGCCACATGCAAAAAAACACTGATCTATTTTAAGTTTCTTATATCTACCATGTCACAGAACTTATACAAAGCTGAGTGAAAAACATAATATCCCTCAATAAAATTAGTTTGGATTAAAAAAAAAAATGATATCACATATTTCTTTTTGAACACAATTCCTTATCATCAAGAGCAAGAGTAACAATCTATTAGGCGATTCAGACTATGGTTAATTCTCAAATGTCATTAAAACATTTTATTTCTTAATCATTAAAAATACTATCAAACTGATTTTGTTTCCTTTTTAAGTTTTATATTTTTAGGTTTAATTTTTATATTGAGACATGTTTATATATTTTTTTTCTGGGTTAGTAAATGAATAAAGTCTTCTATCTCCTGGATGATCTTGGAAGAGTTATATACAAAAATGACCCACATGTTTGGGTGAACAAAAGAATATTGTGAAATGGGCCATTGACATAGTCTTCTACAAAGGCGATATTTCCCTGTTTTTCACTTTAACCTGCACTCATTCTTTAGGATGGACCTTTCCTTTTCATCTTTGCAGTGTGACAAAACAAGCAACCTTTTGTTTGGTTTATTTATCTTTTTTCACCGGATACATTCTCCACTACAGTGAATTACTTATTTTTATTATAAACAGGAGGCCTTATCAATTGCAGCACTTTTGTATATGAACACTGGTATAATAAAATTTTCCATTTGCTAAGGACAGAATGATTTAAAATTAGGACTTTTTGCTTTTCTGGAATCTCAACAAAATTTTTGACATGTCAGTGAAATTTCACCATTTAAAGAAATGCAATAGAGTCAATAAGGAAGGTAAAAAATGAAGGCAGATTTTGGTGGATTTTAAAGTGGAGTTCCACCCAAAACAAAAAAAAAAAATTCATTAATATGCATTAACCACTTACCCACTGGGCACTTAAACCCCCTTCCTAACCAGACCAATTTTCAGCTTTCGGTGCTCTCACACTTTGAATGACAATTACTAGTCATGCAACACTGTACCTAAATTAATTTTGTGTCCTTTTTTTCACACCAATAGAGCTTTCTTTTGGTGGTATTTAATTACCGCTGGGTTTTTTATTTTTTGCGCTATAAATTAAAAAAATACTGAAAATTCTGTAAAAAAAAAAAAAAAATTCTTTGTTTCTATTAAAATTTATTGCAGAGTATTGGCAGAGTATTGGCAGAGTATTGGTGAGTATTGGCAGAGTATTGGCAGAGTATTGGCGAGTATTGGCAGAGTATTGGCGAGTATTGGCAGAGTATTGGCAGAGTATTAGCGAGTATTGGCAGAGTAGTGCAGTGTTGCAGTATTGCAGAGTATTGGCAGAGTATTGCACAGTGGTGGCAGAGTATTGTACAGTGGTGGCAGAGTATTGTACAGTACAGTGGTGGCAGAGTATTGCACAGTGGTGGCAGAGTATTGCACAGTGGTGGCAGTTTATTGCACAATGCTGGCAGAGTAGCTGTCACTGATTAGCGCTGTGGGCACTACACATCCAGCGGCTGTTTACCGTGGTCCTCAGGACCCGGCGCACGTGGATGTTCCCGAGTGCGCGCCCCAGGGGGCGCGTGGGAGAAAGTTTCTGGGAGGACGTCCGTAGGACGTCAACCCAGAATAAGCCGACCGCGCTGTAGCCGTATTTTGGCTATGGCCCGGTCGGCTTGTGGTTAAATAAATAAAAGAAAAACATTTGCAGAAAATTTTTTTTTTTACTCACCTCTTAATGCCTGTTGCTAGGGGGTCCCTCGTAATCTGAATCCTTACTCACCTCGGCTCCTTACATCACTTCCCTTGCCGCTCTAGGCAATCATCTGGGACACGTCACGGATGATTGCGCGGCCAGTCACGGCGCGCAGTGTGGCTCGGCTCGCGCATGCGCAGAGGGTGCCCGGCTGTGAAGCCACTGCCAGGCACCCACAGTTACAATGCAGGTGCCGCCAAGCGGAGGGGGAGACGTGCGGGGCTTCGATCCCCCGCATCGCTGGACCCTGGGACAGGTAAGTGTCCAATTATTAAAAGTCAGCAGCTGCAGTATTTGTAGCTGCCGACTTAAAAAAAAAATTGTAAGCGGAACTCCGCTTTAAGGGTTCCTGAGGGTTAGGGAAACCCTTTTAACTATCCTTGGCCTGTCCTTGTGCCAGAAAATTCACCCTTATTAGCTGGGAACACGGTGTTAGATATTGAAGTAAGCATAACATAGTGTGATGATTGCTCATTTGTTGTTGCCTGTGTTTCACCATAATTAAATTTTTTTCCCTGTGTATTGTCACAATTGTTCATTTGTTGCCCCTCTATTTTCACATTGACGTTTCTTGTAATGTCACAATTACTTTTTACTGCCCACGTATTGTCACAAATACCATTTGTTGCCTGCGTAATGTCACAATTGCTTGTTTCTTGCCTATGTATGTCATTATTGCCTGTTTATTTCCCACATATTGTAATGGTTGCCTGCTTTCCCACATATTGTAATGATTGCCCTCTTTCGGACATATTGTAATGATTGCTTATTTCTTGCCCCTAGTATTGTCACAATTGCCACTTTGCTGCCCACAAATTGTAATGATTACCTGTTTGTTGCCAAAGAATTTTAAAGACATATTAGAATTTTAAAGACATATTAGAATTTTAAAGACATATTAATATTTAATCCCAAAAGTAACCCAGTCAAACTGCTATGGCCCTTGGAAATATTTTACAATGTATAAAAAAAAATGCAGTGTATGTACTGATATTATTTTATTTTATTTTACAGTTATTGTCCGTTTATCATCCATAAATACCTGAAAGATTGTTCTCATGTAAAACAGGATAGTATAATCAAATATGCTCAATATATTAATATAATTTGCCCCTTATTGCTATGTGAAATGTAGATTTCTTAGAAAGAGTAAAAGTGATAGTATTTAAGGAGTGTTATCATTAGTACTATATCATCTGTCACCTATGGGTGATAATTAGAAAAGAAAGTCAATACAGATAGTACGTTGGACTTCTTTACCAAGCTTTAAACATGTTGTTTTGTTGTTGAACATCTATTGATGGGTTTGAGGTGCCACAGGCTAATGAGCACAAGAAGCAACATTGATGTGAGGTATTTCAGCTTTTCATTATTAATTTGAAGTGGCTTGTTTGTGGATGATACAGAATATTTTTTATAGTTTAGTGCTATATCTACAAGTTAATGAAATTGCATTAGTATAATTACAACATGGCGCAAAAGTAGATTACCATATTCTGAGGAATAAAATACATTTTGTTGCATTTGCTCTTGATCTTTTTAACTACACTTTTGTTGAGAAAAATGTACATTGAAAGGATTTTAACAAACTTTGTTGCATTCCTACCTTTTGTTCTTCTAAAGAAATTCCTGTGTGTTTCTCTGTGCTAATCTGGTAAATTAATCTAATGGAAGTGGTTTCCTAATTATCAATCAGTTGCTGCACCTGCAGGGCTCTAATGAGGAAACCTGCAGGGTCTGCATTCCTTTAGATGTGATTTACTACTGGGAGAATCTCACCAAAAATTACATTTTTGTTGCAGGGGGTGCCTAAAATCTGACTTGTAACCTAGTTCAGACTTCTGGGAAAATCAGCGAGCCAATCACACAAGCATGAAATTATGTTTCGGGGGGGGGGGGGGGGGGGCATTCTGTACACATTATGTGTAAAGAACACCTCAAGGTAGCCATATTGCATTGCATTTACAGAAAATGACAGTGCTGCAGATTGAAAAAGATAGGTAATTTTTAATAACACTCAATAACATTCAATGCTATATTATTTTTTTATTAGCTAATTGTTTTCCCCATGAAAGTGGAGTTACCCTTTAAAAGGCAAATTCGAAAGCCACCGGAACACGGTTAAAGTTTATGGGACGCTAACATGAAAAATCAAAAGTGCTAATTTTAAAGGCTTATATGCAAGTTATTGTCATAAAAAGTGTTTGGGGACCTGGTGTCAGGGCTGGGCTCGGACGTACATGCCCCTGTCCTCCTCCAGGATTTCCATAGATGTTTTCCTCTCAAGCCCGGTGGTCCTCCGAGGGGGAGGGGTCATTGAGGAGGGGGTACTGTCAGGGCTAGGCTCAGCCCTTCCTTCTCTGAGCTGGCCACTCTCTCCACAGTTACCTAGCTGTTTATGATCCTGCTCATCAGTTCTGCCTATTTAAGCCGTCCAGTCCAGAGGAGCTTTGCCTTCACCTTGGTCACATCACAAGAAACGATCTCCTGCGTTCCTGTTTAAAGACTGGCTTTGCTGACATCTCTTTTGGCTCCTGATCCTGCTTGCTGTTCCACTACTTTGATCCCTGACTTCTGTTTGGCTGACTATCCATTCCGGTTACTGAACTTTGGCAATGTTTTGACTATGTTTGTTCTTTTTACTTTTATTATAAAAACAAGTGTGATTTAACTGTACTTCTGTCTCGGTCTGATTTCATGGTTTCTGACACCGGGGTTCTGCCCCAGGTGACATGTATCGATGCAAAAAAAATTTTTTTGGGAGCAGTGATTTTTTTAATGCTTAAAGTGAAACAATAAAAATGAAATATTCCTTAATTTTTCCCATGTTTAGAACAGTACCACAGCAAAATGAAATTTCTAAAGGAAAAATTGTAATTTAAAAACTGATCGCGGCTGTAATGAATTGTTGGGTCTCAACAATATAGCTAAATCTCATTGAAAAAAAGAGCCCCCCCCCCCCCAGTCCATTACCAGTCCTTTTTGGTCTGGTATAAATATTAATGGGAACCCCAAACCAAAATGTAAAAAAAAAATGGTGTAGGGGCTCCCCAAAATCCATACCAGACCCTTATCCAAGCATACATCCTGGCAGGCCACAGGAAAAGAGGGGGGATGAGAGAGCAGCCCCCCCTCCTGAACCGTACCAGGTCACATGCCCTCAACATGGGGACAAGGGCCTCATCCCCACAACCCTTGCCCAGTGGTTGTGGGGGTATGCGGGGGGGGGGATTATCAGAATCTGGAAGCCCCCTTTAGCAAGGGGACCCCCAGATCCCAGCCTCCCCCTGTGTGAATTGGTAATGGGGTACCACGTACCCCTACCATTTCACAATTTTTTTTAAATGGTAAAAAAGACAAGAGACAGCTTGGGACAAGACCTTAAAAATAATAAAAATGTCCAGCGATGTCCATTCATCTTCTATCACGCTGCCCGATGGACCGAAAAAAAAAAAGCCGCAACTGATACGCCTCCATGGGAGGCTCCAGCTGACTTACGCCTCTTCTCTGTGACAGTTCTTATATAACTGAGGGTGGGGCCACCCGGTGACCTAAATGGGTGACCCCTCCCCCCTCTGATGCCACGGGGGCTTCCCCATGGCTTCCCCGTGGTGTCAGAGGGGGGGCGGGGTCACCCATTGACTCCCAGAAGAAGCCATGCTGTGGATTGCAGAATTTACACCTTTCTGGCATACAGTGCACATCATACTTCTCCTCTGTATGTGACATTATACACTGCCGGCCCACTATTAAGAAGAGGGACATAAATGAAGTTGTGACCACCCACTAAAATCCAAGTAAAAAGTACATAACTATTATATTTTTAACAAATTAAATAAAATTAGAGCCAAAAATACAATTTTCTTTAGAATACTTTTTATATTAGTGTGTTCACAAATACTTTAGGGCCCTGAATAGTGTCAATTTTTGTTCACATGGACCTCAAATTTGCAAATTTCTTGTATTTCTTCACCCAGGTTTAGCTAGCTAAAATTGGAATTGAAAGGATAGTTGTAACTTATGATATTTGGGTTGTTGAAACAATGTTATGCCACCAGCAACATTGTCATGACCGGTTGCAAATGTATAAATGTATCAATTAATCATTTTTTTGGCTCTTCCATAAGCATTCACTTTAATGTGTTTTTTAGCTTGTTGTGTACAAAAAAAGTATTTTTATGTAAACTAAACTTTTCTTCCAAAAATGCATTTATAGATGCCACTTGTATTTTAGCTGCCCCAATTACAAACTGATAAAGAGTCTGTCATTTGTTTATTAACACTCATGTACCTTAAAATACAATAAAATGGACAGAAAATGGTCAGAAAATGGAATAGAATGGCCAGAAAAAAATTGCAATGTTACTGATTTACCAGGCCAGAGCGGGACCCATTTTTGTTCACAAATCAGGAACCAAATTAATCTTCAGAATAACATTTCTGGCAGAAAAACAAAGAATCTGGTGCATTCAAAAGACCCAATACCCAAACACAAGCAATAACTTAGCATATGCAGTACACTATAGTAAGGGATGCAAAGACCTGTACATGAAGAGGCAAAACAACCTCTCAACAAATGAATGACCCAACATAGAAGGGCAAAAGAGGTGTGAAAGAGTTCATCTACGTTTCTGAGTTTTTTTCTTTATAACAGAAAAAAAAGGTGATTCTGCTTAGGAGACATCTGAAGTGTTGCAAAAAAAAAAAAAAAGATCTGTGAAAATTAGCTGAGCACTTTTTGTTCCTGCACTGATATTTGTTGACTTGCTTAGAAATCCATCTTGTATTAAATGCATTTGGAATCTGTGAAAAGACTGGAGTTTCCTGATGTCTTGTAGACAGTGTGAATTAAAGGTTCTAGAAGATTACGTTAATCCTTGTACATTTGAAGATTCAGCTTGCCATCAAAAGATACTCTTGAGTTGAAAAGATGAAAATAATCTTAGTGCCTGAGCTGTTAAGAGGCCCTTAATAAAATGCTGGAGAGCAAGCTTGAAGAAAATGGATCCAGAATCCTTTCATCTACTGTATTCAGATGTTCTTTTAATCAATCTTCCATGCTTCTGACAAAAGGGAAAAAGGTTCAGCACTGTTGAAGACCACAAACTTTTAATTCACAACACATAGACCTAACATCAGAATGTCACTTTATATCAGTGCATGGACAAAAGTATAGAAAATGTTTCACTGCTGAATAGGAGATCATATGCAAATGCATTATGCTAATAACATTGATGGAAAGATCATTGATTAAGATAGTTAATTGTTCTTTCTGAAATCACCAAACACAGATGACTTCTTATCTTTGGCAGTGCATACAATACAAAGTCCATAAACATGTTTCAAATTCTCTGGTAGTTGTAAATAATGCTTCCATTGCTTGCTTCGTAACCCCTATTTGTCCTGTCCATGATAATATTTATAATATATAAGGATGGGGTTCGCATTTTCAGTCATGCAGGATTCACACAAACTTTCAGCGTTCCCCGTTCAGTGGACGGGTGAGCTAAATAAGGTGTTCATCCACCCACTCAAACAAACCTCCAGCTGTGGCCAAAAGTCATTCATTTAGTTGTGGTATTAGTCCTGCCCCCAGCTTATCCCTGAGGAGGTACAAGCTTTAGTTGCTAGGACACAATCAGCCGTCTGCCTCATAGCAACTGAGGATGATGATCATCCTAGCAACTTGATGATGTCTCCGGTTGCTAGAATGCCAGCAGACACACAGCTATTAGTTGTTATGGGGCAATAAGCCTACAATAGGAGATCACTATAGCAGTAATGTTTTTGCAGGGAGAGGAGATACAGAGCTAAGACAGGAACAGAGCTACAACATTGGAGGGGCCTCAGGCCACTTGTGAGGGCACTAAACTTCTGATATAAACAGAATGCAAAAGCATTGTGTTTACTTTTACTTTTATAGCACACTCCTATAAAACAATCTGTTCAAGCATCAGAAGCACAGGAGCTTTCAGTTGATGGGCTTAGTGCAGAATGCCAGCTGCCACAGACAGCCTGTACCCCTGCTGAGTCCTGCAGTGACAACAATGCTAGGGGTTGCCATAGTCTGCACATAGTTTTTTTTAATTATACAACCTAAAGCTCATCTCAGAGCAATCCTATCCTACACATTTTTTTGTTAACTTGTGAAGATATACTACTCACCTACTTTTACCATTCAGGTCCCTTGCCAGTGCTGTTTCCAGGCTATGACAACTACTAATCCAGTGCTGCAGATGTGCCCACAACTGCCAGACCCTAACAGTCCCCTAGCACTGATGTCTCTGCTACAGAAGTCTGAAAGGACCCTACTACTGGACAACCAATAGGAAGTGCCCACCCATGTCATGCAGCCGGTGATGTGAATACCTGAAGAAGCCGTTCCTCCTGTATAAAGAAAGCAGGATAAGACCTGGAACTGGAGCATAATGTGGCCATGTCTTTAGGTCAGTAAAAAGGGCATTTAGGTTTTTTTGTTTTTTAATACTAGCGATCAGTTAGAGGGGGTGGGGGAGCCTGGGGATCCGTTTTAAAGAGCCTTTTTCTAATAAATGATACAAGCACAGTCTGGTCCCATTGTGACCCTACACACTTTGAGTGTTTTATGATGTCACATGAAACACACAGAAGCAAAACATTCTTTTACATGCATTTATTTCTCTTCTCAGGAGAATGTCTGGAGTAGTGATACATTTGCTGATTGAAAAATGTCAATGCACAACCCATAATTCATATAACTATATCACTATTTGTAATGTCTACAGGTCCATAAAACAAAAAACGGTTTACATGTAACATAAATTGATGTGTAGTTGTATTAAATTATTTTAATGATTTCTGTCAGTAGATGTTATTGATGATAATCATTCTGCAAACTGCTAAAATAAGATTTGTTAACTGAAATATAAACAGGTGTAGAAATTAGGCCTGTTTGACAGAAGCATCATCAGCTCAGTCCAGTAAAAAAAGTATGCATACTTAAAGCGGTTGTATACCCATTAAAGCAAGTTTCTTTAAAATGAATCAATGTAACCTATTGTACTATGTGCTTTGAGTTTTTATGATTCCTACCTGCATGCTTTCTCTGTAATCCTTTGTTTTCTTTTAAATTATGTCACCGGCACATACGCTGTTAGCCCTATTTTTCCGGCAAGCTATATGTGCCGGAAAAATGCTGTTTATATGCCGGGTCAGCGTCATTTCCTAATGTCGGCGTCAGCCCCGAGATCCCGCAACACTCCTTCTCCATTGAGAAGCTGGGGAGCAGCAGGTTCGGCTCCTATTGGCTGTGGAGAAAAGAAGGAGGAGAACAGGAGTTTCCTTTCCCACGGCCACAGATACCTAAAAGCCCATGGTGGGGCAATAAGCACATTGAGACCTTAATTGATATTCAGGTGAAATAAGGAAGATAATTGAATAAACCACCCATGGATGTAACGGGTACGGGGGGAAGAGCCACGTCTGGCGTCACCCGTGGCCATCTCCCTGGTTTGAAACCAGTTTTATATACTACATGTTCGTTTGCTTGCACTCGGCTGGAGTGCTTTGCTTGTAAGTAGATTTCCTTTTTATTATACAAATACATTTTTAAACGGAGAGCACTAGTTTGTCCACCTTTTCTTTCGTTAATATGTGTGATGAAGATGCAAGGACTCTGAACGGCCGCACTCCAAGAAAAATTCAAAAGCCTTTATTGGTAAAATATGGAATCACACAAAAATAGGTCACAGCAAAGCAAGAAAAAGCTAACGCATTTTACACTACCAAGAGTGCTTACTCATAGCTAATGCACATGGAGAAATATGGCAAATAAATACATTTCATGATGTTACACACTTGGAGTTGATTGGTTAATTGGTTAATGGATAATTCGATTGATGGGTGAACTGGCCAGCTGACTCTGATCAAGAACCAGACCTGGCCCCATCAAACATTCGGTGAAGAACCTTCAACCTGTGTCACTGAAAAAACTCTTAGCCTAATATTACTACCATGTCCATATGATGTATGCAAGCAAAAAAAGGGGGAAAATACATATATGTCCATCTATGTATGTTAAAACGTCCATAGATGTGAAAAAAAAATATTTACATGATCGTTTGCTTGCACTCGGCTGGAGTGCTTTGCTTGTAAGTAGATTTCCTTTTTATTATACAAAAACATTTTTAAACGGAGAGCATTAGATTGTCCCCTTTTCTTTCGTTAATATGTGTGATGTGACCATCGGTTGGATCATATGCGATCTGTACCCCATGTGTGGGTCATAAGCTGTATGACCTGTTACAGGTCGAGTCTATGAGGTGAGAGGCTGGAGTATCTGTGGTAGACATGTGTACAACAAAAAAATTTGTTTATTTTCGTTTCGTTTTTTTCATTTCCGAAAAAAATTCGTTTATTTTCGTTTCGTTTCTTAGTTTCCGAAAAAAATGTGTTTATTTTCGTTTCGTTTTTTTTGTTTCCGTTGATTCGTAACGATTCGTACATTCGTAAGTCGTCGTTGTTCGTATTCGTAACGATTCGTACATTAGTAAGAGTTATTTTTCGTTGATTCGTTTTTTCATTAGTTTAATTTTCGTTCATTTGTTTATTTGAAATTCGGACGCATTCGTAGTTATTCGTACATTCGTAACATTTGTAGATTCGTAATCGGAGCATAATTCATAATTTTATGTAATGTGTATGCTATTATTACATTTTAATAATTTACGAATCGAAATTTTTTTTTTTCGTTCAATCTATTCGAAGCACGTTATGCAGCACCATTGTAAGGGACACGGAAATGTACCAATTCAACAAAAAAAAAAAAGTTACGAATCGAAAAAAAAAGTTACGAATGTACGAATTTTTTTCGTTCAATCTATTCGAAGCACGTTAAGCAGCACCATTGCAAGGGACACAGAAAATTACCAATTCAACAAAAAAAAAGTTACGAATGTACGAATTATTTCGTTCATTTTCGTTGTTCCTTTTTTCGGATTTTCGTTGTTTGTTTTTTCGGATTTTCGTTGCTTTTCGGATTCGTTCGATTCGAACGATTCGTTAATCGGATTTGTACGATTCGAATGATTCGTTATTCGGATTCGTTTGATTTGAACGATTCGTTCATTCGTACGAAAACAAACGAACGAAAAAAAAGAAAAACGAAAAAAAACAAAACGAATTGCACATGTCTAATCTGTGGAGGATGGGCTACAATCACCACTTTACTGTCTTTGTCTGTAATTGCACCTTAGGGAGGCTCTTCATATCCGTCCACATACAGGACTGTTTTACCATCACTGGATGATGTTATGGACTGCTTAGTTTAATCTGATTGCACTGCACTATATTCTTTTTATTGGCTGTGCATGGTTGCCATAGTAAACTGAACCGGAAACGAGGCTTGGCTGTGGGGAATAATGCGCACGTGCGAGATTATGGCCACAAAGACAGAGTGAGGGCAGAAATAAATTACTGCTGAGACATAGAAGACAGGAGTTACAATGGCGACGGCTGCATACAAGCTGAAGTGTTCACAAACAGTTTATTCAAGTAAGAAGGTTTCTTTTTGCATACTGTATGCAGCGCTTAGATTATAAACAGCAACATGATGTTAAATATTGCTGATTTGAAGTGACATTGTCTATATTTACTACCACTTTAATCAGTTTACATTAGATAGCATCAGTTTGCACATCCCTTGTCCATTCAGTTCAGCAATATTCAGCTCAGTTTGCATGAGTTTACACCTATTTTGTGCTCAGTTTACATCCGTTTTTCACACCTATTTTGGACATACATGACAAATAACTAAAAATACATGTATTTTGCCAAAAAAAAGGCTTAAGCAAAAAATATTTAAACAGACAGCATCAGTTTACATATTTTTATGTCTTCCAAAACAGAAAAGAATGCAAACATTTTCTTTTATGTACTTTGCAAACTTAAACAGATACAAGTGGATATAAACAAGCACACATCTGTTTAAACCTGCTTGGCCCATAAAGATGTAATGTCCTTCGTTCCGGATCCATCTGGAAAACTGACAGACAGATCCAGACAGAACACTTACTGTAAGTGTGTGTTTCTTTAATGTGAATGATTAGTAAAGAGCAAATTTGTTTGGGTTTGATTGCAAATGTTAATTCAAACCATATTAAAGTCAATAGAAGTCAAATCTGGAAAAACAATTCTTTCCATTTCCAAGGCTCATAGGCAAGGTATTATCAAAGGGCACTAGGAGCAGAATATTGCCACCGGGGAAATATACCAATGCAAAAGTAAAAAGGAAAACATGTTGTTTGATAGCTAGATGTTTGGAGCAGCCCTTTTAAAAAGGCTTAAAGGACAACATTAAAAATGCCAAATTTCTTTACCACTTGAGTCCCCAGTGTCATTTTAAAATGGCACTGGGATAGTGGGTAATTTGTACCAGTGCTTTTTTTAAACTAGCACCTGGTCTCAGCAGCATCTGTAGGACTCAGCAGGGGTACAGGCTGTCTGTGGCAGCTGGCATCCTGCACTAAGCCCATCAACTGAAAGCTCCTGTGCTTCTGATGCTTGAACAGATTGTTTTATAGGAGTGTGCTATAAAAGTAAAAGTAAACACAATGCTTTTGCATTCTGTTTATATCAGAAGTTTAGTGCCCTCACAAGTGGCCTGAGGCCCCTCCAATGTTGTAGCTCTGTTCCTGTCGTAGCTCTGTATCTCCTCTCCCTGCAAAAACATTACTGCTATAGTGATCTCCTATTGTAGCTTTATTGCCCCATAACAAATAATAGCTGTGTGTCTGCTGGCATTCTAGCAACCGGTGACATCATCGTTGCTAGGATGATCATCATCCTCAGTTGCTATGAGGCAGAGGGCTGATTGTGTCCTAGCAACTAAAGCTTGTACCTCCTCAGGGGTAAGCTGGGGGCAGGACTAATACCACAACTAAATTAATGACTTTTGGCCACAGCTGGAAGTTTGTTTGAGTGGGTGGATGAACACCTTATTTAGCTCACCCGTCCACTGAACGGGGAACGCTGAAAGTTTGTGTGAATCCTGCATGACTGCAAATGCGAACCCCATCCTTATATATTATTAATATTATCATGGACAGGACAAATAGGGGTTATGAAGCAAGCAATGGAAGCATTATTTACAACTACCAGAGATTTTGCAACATGTTTATGGACTTTGTATTGTATGCACTGCCAAAGATAAGAAGTCATCTGTGTTTGGTGATTTCAGAAAGAACACTTAACTATCTTAATCAATGATCTTTCCATCAATGTTATTAGCATATAGCATTTGCATATGATCTCCTATTCAGCAGTGAATCATTTTCTATACTTTTGTCCATGCACTGATATAAAGTGACATTCTGATTTTAGGTCTATGTGTTGGGAATTAAAAGTTTGTGGTCTTCAACAGTGCTGAACCTTTTTCCCTTTTGTCAGAAGCATGGAAGATTGATTAAAAGAAAATCTGAATACAGTAGATGAAAGGATTCTGGATCCATTTTCTTCAAGCTTGCTCTCCAGCATTTTATTAAGGGCCTCTTAACAGCTCAGGCACTAAGATTATTTTCATCTTTTCAACTCAAGAGTATCTTTTGATGGCAAGCTGAATCTTCAAATGTACAAGGATTAACGTAATCTTCTAGAACCTTTAATTCACACTGTCTACAAGACATCAGGAAACTCCAGTCTTTTCACAGATTCCAAATGCATTTAATACAAGATGGATTTCTAAGCAAGTCAACAAATATCAGTGCAGGAACAAAAAGTGCTCAGCTAATTTTCACAGATCTTTTTTTTTTTTTTTTTTGCAACACTTCAGATGTCTCCTAAGCAGAATCACCTTTTTTTTCTGTTATAAAGAAAAAAACTCAGAAACGTAGATGAACTCTTTCACACCTCTTTTGCCCTTCTATGTTGGGTCATTCATTTGTTGAGAGGTTGTTTTGCCTCTTCATGTACAGGTCTTTGCATCCCTTACTATAGTGTACTGCATATGCTAAGTTATTGCTTGTGTTTGGGTATTGGGTCTTTTGAATGCACCAGATTCTTTGTTTTTCTGCCAGAAATGTTATTCTGAAGATTAATTTGGTTCCTGATTTGTGAACAAAAATGGGTCCCGCTCTGGCCTGGTAAATCAGTAACATTGCAATTTTTTTCTGGCCATTCTATTCCATTTTCTGACCATTTTCTGTCCATTTTATTGTATTTTAAGGTACATGAGTGTTAATAAACAAATGACAGACTCTTTATCAGTTTGTAATTGGGGCAGCTAAAATACAAGTGGCATCTATAAATGCATTTTTGGAAGAAAAGTTTAGTTTACATAAAAATACTTTTTTTGTACACAACAAGCTAAAAAACACATTAAAGTGAATGCTTATGGAAGAGCCAAAAAAATGATTAATTGATACATTTATACATTTGCAACCGGTCATGACAATGTTGCTGGTGGCATAACATTGTTTCAACAACCCAAATATCATAAGTTACAACTATCCTTTCAATTCCAATTTTAGCTAGCTAAACCTGGGTGAAGAAATACAAGAAATTTGCAAATTTGAGGTCCATGTGAACAAAAATTGACACTATTCAGGGCCCTAAAGTATTTGTGAACACACTAATATAAAAAGTATTCTAAAGAAAATTGTATTTTTGGCTCTAATTTTATTTAATTTGTTAAAAATATAATAGTTATGTACTTTTTACTTGGATTTTAGTGGGTGGTCACAACTTCATTTATGTCCCTCTTCTTAATAGTGGGCCGGCAGTGTATAATGTCACATACAGAGGAGAAGTATGATGTGCACTGTATGCCAGAAAGGTGTAAATTCTGCAATCCACAGCATGGCTTCTTCTGGGAGTCAATGGGTGACCCCGCCCCCTCTGACACCACGGGGAAGCCATGGGGAAGCCCCCGTGGCATCAGAGGGGGGAGGGGTCACCCGTTTAGGTCACCGGGTGGCCCCACCCTCAGTTATATAAGAACTGTCACAGAGAAGAGGCGTAAGTCAGCTGGAGCCTCCCATGGAGGCGTATCAGTTGCGGCTTTTTTTTTCGGTCCGTCGGGCGGCGTGATAGAAGATGAATGGACATCGCTGGACATTTTTATTATTTTTAAGGTCTTGTCCCAAGCTGTCTCTTGTCTTTTTTACCATTTAAAAAAAATTGTGAAATGGTAGGGGTACGTGGTACCCCATTACCAATTCACACAGGGGGAGGCTGGGATCTGGGGGTCCCCTTGCTAAAGGGGGCTTCCAGATTCTGATAATCCCCCCGCCCGCATACCCCCACAACCACTGGGCAAGGGTTGTGGGGATGAGGCCCTTGTCCCCATGTTGAGGGCATGTGGCCTGGTACGGTTCAGGAGGGGGGGGCTGCTCTCTCATCCCCCCCTCTTTTCCTGTGGCCTGCCAGGATGTATGCTTGGATAAGGGTCTGGTATGGATTTTGGGGAGCCCCTACACCATTTTTTTTTACATTTTGGTTTGGGGTTCCCATTAATAGTTATACAAGACCAAAAAGGACTGGTAATGGACTGGGGGGGGCGCTCTTTTTTTCAATGAGATTTATCTATATTGTTGAGACCCAACAATTCATTACAGCCGCGATCAGTTTTAAATTACAATTTTTCCTTTAGAAATTTCATTTTGCTGTGGTACTGTTCTAAACATGGGAAAAATTAAGGAATATTTCATTTTTATTGTTTCACTTTAAGCATTAAAAAAATCACTGCTCCCAAAAACATTTTTTTGCATCGATACATGTCACCTGGGGCAGAACCCCGGTGTCAGAAACCATGAAATCAGACCGAGACAGAAGTACAGTTAAATCACACTTGTTTTATAATAAAAGTAAAAAGAACAAACATAGTCAAAACATTGCCAAAGTTCAGTAACCGGAATGGATAGTCAGCCAAGCAGAAGTCAGGGATCAAAGTAGTGGAACAGCAAGCAGGATCAGGAGCCAAAAGAGATGTCAGCAAAGCCAGTCTTTAAACAGGAACGCAGGAGATCGTTTCTTGTGATGTGACCAAGGTGAAGGCAAAGCTCCTCTGGACTGGACGGCTTAAGTAGGCAGGACTGATGAGCAGGATCATAAACAGCTAGGTAACTGTGGAGAGAGTGGCCAGCTCAGAGAAGGAAGGGCTGAGCCTAGCCCTGACAGTACCCCCTCCTCAATGACCCCTCCCCCTCGGAGGACCACCGGGCTTGAGAGGAAAACATCTATGGAAATCCCGGAGGAGGACAGGGGCATGTACGTCCGAGCCCAGCCCTGACACCAGGTCCCCAAACACTTTTTATGACAATAACTTGCATATAAGCCTTTAAAATTAGCACTTTTGATTTTTTATGTTAGCGTCCCAAAGACTTTAACGGTGTTCCGGTGGCTTTCGAATTTGCCTTTTAAAGGGTAACTCCACTTTCATGGGGAAAACAATTAGCTAATAAAAAAATAATATAGCATTGAATGTTATTGAGTGTTATTAAAAATTACCTATCTTTTTCAATCTGCAGCACTGTAATTTTCTGTAAATGCAATGCAATATGACTACCTTGAGGTGTTCTTTACACATAATGTGTACCGAATGCCCCCCCCCCCCCCCCCCGAAACATAATTTCATGCTTGTGTGATTGGCTCGCTGATTTTCCAAGAAGTCTGAACTAGGTTACAAGTCAGATTTTAGGCACCCCCTGCAACAAAAATGTAATTTTTGGTGAGATTCTCCCAGTAGTAAATCACATCTAAAGGAATGCAGACCCTGCAGGTTTCCTCATTAGAGACCTGCAGGTGCAGCAACTGATTGATAATTAGGAAACCACTTCCATTAGATTAATTTACCAGATTAGCACAGAGAAACACACAGGAATTTCTTTAGAAGAACAAAAGGTAGGAATGCAACAAAGTTTGTTAAAATCCTTTCAATGTACATTTTTCTCAACAAAAGTGTAGTTAAAAAGATCAAGAGCAAATGCAACAAAATGTATTTTATTCCTCAGAATATGGTAATCTACTTTTGCGCCATGTTGTAATTATACTAATGCAATTTCATTAACTTGTAGATATAGCACTAAACTATAAAAAATATTCTGTATCATCCACAAACAAGCCACTTCAAATTAATAATGAAAAGCTGAAATACCTCACATCAATGTTGCTTCTTGTGCTCATTAGCCTGTGGCACCTCAAACCCATCAATAGATGTTCAACAACAAAACAACATGTTTAAAGCTTGGTAAAGAAGTCCAACGTACTATCTGTATTGACTTTCTTTTCTAATTATCACCCATAGGTGACAGATGATATAGTACTAATGATAACACTCCTTAAATACTATCACTTTTACTCTTTCTAAGAAATCTACATTTCACATAGCAATAAGGGGCAAATTATATTAATATATTGAGCATATTTGATTATACTATCCTGTTTTACATGAGAACAATCTTTCAGGTATTTATGGATGATAAACGGACAATAACTGTAAAATAAAATAAAATAATATCAGTACATACACTGCATTTTTTTTATACATTGTAAAATATTTCCAAGGGCCATAGCAGTTTGACTGGGTGACTTTTGGGATTAAATATTAATATGTCTTTAAAATTCTAATATGTCTTTAAAATTCTAATATGTCTTTAAAATTCTAATATGTCTTTAAAATTCTAATATGTCTTTAAAATTCTAATATGTCTTTAAAATTCTTTGGCAAAAAACAGGTAATCATTACAATTTGTGGGCAGCAAAGTGGCAATTGTGACAATACTAGGGGCAAGAAATAAGCAATCATTACAATATGTCCGAAAGAGGGCAATCATTACAATATGTGGGAAAGCAGGCAACCATTACAATATGTGGGAAATAAACAGGCAATAATGACATACACAGGCAAGAAACAAGCAATTGTGACATTACGCAGGCAACAAATGGTATTTGTGACAATACGTGGGCAGTAAAAAGTAATTGTGACATTACAAGAAACGTCAATGTGAAAATAGAGGGGCAACAAATGAACAATTGTGACAATACACAGGGAAAAAAATTTAATTATGGTGAAACACAGGCAACAACAAATGAGCAATCATCACACTATGTTATGCTTACTTCAATATCTAACACCGTGTTCCCAGCTAATAAGGGGGGATTTTCTGGCACAAGGACAGGCCAAGGATAGTTAAAAGGGTTTCCCTAACACTCAGGAACCCTTAAAGCGGAGTTCCGCTTACAATTTTTTTTTTTAAGTCGGCAGCTACAAATACTGCAGCTGCTGACTTTTAATAATTGGACACTTACCTGTCCCAGGGTCCAGCGATGCGGGGGATCGAAGCCCCGCACGTCTCCCCCTCCGCTTGGCGACACCTGCATTGTAACTGTGGGTGCCTGGCTGTGGCTTCACAGCCGGGCACCCTCTGCGCATGCGCGAGCCGAGCCACACTGCGCGCCGTGACTGGCCGCGCAATCATCCGTGACGTGTCCCAGATGATTGCCTAGAGCGGCAAGGGAAGTGATGTAAGGAGCCGAGGTGAGTAAGGATTCAGATTACGAGGGACCCCCTAGCAACAGGCATTAAGAGGTGAGTAAAAAAAAAATTTCTGCAAATGTTTTTCTTTTATTTATTTAACCACATGCCGACCGGGCCATAGCCAAAAGACGGCTACAGTGCGGTCGGCTTATTCTGGGTTGACGTCCTACGGACGTCCTCCCAGAAACTTTCTCCCACGCGCCCCCTGGGGCGCGCACTCGGGAACATCCGCGTGCGCCGGGTCCTGAGGACCACGGTAAACAGCCACTGGATGTGTAGTGCCCACAGCGCTAATCAGTGACAGCTACTCTGCCAGCATTGTGCAATAAACTGCCACCACTGTGCAATACTCTGCCACCACTGTGCAATACTCTGCCACCACTGTACTGTACATTACTCTGCCACCACTGTACAATACTCTGCCACCACTGTGCAATACTCTGCCACCACTGTGCAATACTCTGCCAATACTGTGCAACACTGCAATACTCTGCCAATACTCGCTAATACTCTGCCAATACTCTGCCAATACTCGCCAATACTCTGCCAATACTCGCCAATACTCTGCCAATACTCTGCCAATACTCACCAATACTCTGCCAATACTCTGCCAATACTCTGCAATAAATTTTAATAGAAACAAAGAATTTTTTTTTTTTTTTTACTGAATTTTCAGTATTTTTTTAATTTATAGCGCAAAAAATAAAAAACCCAGCGGTGATTAAATACCACCAAAAGAAAGCTCTATTGGTGTGAAAAAAAGGACACAAAATTAATTTAGGTACAGTGTTGCATGACTAGTAATTGTCATGCAAAGTGTGAGAGCACCGAAAGCTGAAAATTGGTCTGGTTAGGAAGGGGGTTTAAGTGCCCAGTGGGTAAGTGGTTAATGCATATTAATGAATTTTTTTTTTTTGTTTTGGGTGGAACTCCACTTTAAAATCCACCAAAATCTGCCTTCATTTTTTACCTTCCTTATTGACTCTATTGCATTTCTTTAAATGGTGAAATTTCACTGACATGTCAAAAATTTTGTTGAGATTCCAGAAAAGCAAAAAGTCCTAATTTTAAATCATTCTGTCCTTAGCAAATGGAAAATTTTATTATACCAGTGTTCATATACAAAAGTGCTGCAATTGATAAGGCCTCCTGTTTATAATAAAAATAAGTAATTCACTGTAGTGGAGAATGTATCCGGTGGAAAAAGATAAATAAACCAAACAAAAGGTTGCTTGTTTTGTCAAACTGCAAAGATGAAAAGGAAAGGTCCATCCTAAAGAATGAGTGCAGGTTAAAGTGAAAAACAGGGAAATATCGCCTTTGTAGAAGACTATGTCAATGGCCCATTTCACAATATTCTTTTGTTCACCCAAACATGTGGGTCATTTTTGTATATAACTCTTCCAAGATCATCCAGGAGATAGAAGACTTTATTCATTTACTAACCCAGAAAAAAAATATATAAACATATCTCAATATAAAAATTAAACCTAAAAATATAAAACTTAAAAAGGAAACAAAATCAGTTTGATAGTATTTTTAATGATTAAAAAATAAAATGTTTTAATGACATTTGAGAATTAACCATAGTCTGAATCGCCTAATAGATTGTTACCCTTGCTCTTGATGATAAGGAATTGTGTTCAAAAAGAAATATGTGATATCATTTTTTATTTTTTAATCCAAACTAATTTTATTGAGGAATATTATGTTTTTCACTCAGCTTTGTATAAGTTCTGTGACATGGTAGATATAAGAAACTTAAAATAGATCAGTGTTTTTTTGCATGTGGCCAAGAGCTCTATTAAACAAGAACAGGCTCAGGCATCGAAATGTCAAACTGCAAAGCTATTTAAAGATTAAATCTTGGCTTTGTTCAAAAGGAGAAAACATATCTCCCAACTCTGAGATCCTCCCCAGTAAACTTTACAACCAGCAAAACATATCTATAAAAACACACTTGGTGCTTTTCTGCAGTGTCTGCCCTCGATAAAATGCGAGAGTCATTCAAAAAGGGCATCATTTCCAATGAATCCTTAAAGTGTCACACAGAGTATTGATCGATCAGCCTTGCCGTCAGCATGACCGGGGCCTGCACACAGCTATCCCTGTGATCCTATTTTCATAGCTCAGACACCTTCTCTTCCAGGCAAATGGCGTCAGGGAATAACATGCTCGCTTTGGAAAGGAGACAAACGCTGAAGAGAAAGGCAGCAATGGAGCCAGACATAAGTGTCTTAAATAACCACTTTATTCTATTGAACTTACCACTGTCCCTTTTATCCTTAAGTTATTTTCTGTTTGTGTTATTTATGTATGTATCTAATTATTTCCAAAGCAGAACACGTGATATTGGTAAATGCGCATTTATATTTATTTAATATATCTGAAAACCACCTTGGAGGTTTATTCTGAAACAAAAAAAAAAAAGAAAAAACAAACAACAGACGACAGCTGAGATATTAAAAAAAAGCAATACATAATACAAAGAGTTATTTTTATTGATATACAAATAGCTACATCTACTTTAAAGTAGATGTAAACCCTCAGTTATGAGATATGCATACTTACATTGTGCCAAGCTAGACTAATGCACAGTAAGTATACAATAAAGATCATGCCTGGTGTTAAAGGTTTTGTAAACCCTCGTGTTTTTTTCACCTTAATGCATCCTATACCCCCCAGACCCCCCTTTTTACTTACCTGAGCCCCTTCATCTGTTTGGCGGAGAAGCGCTGTCCCACTCTCCCCGGGGTCCCGGCTCTTGATTGTATAGATTGATAGCAGTGCAGCCATTGGCTCCCGCTGCTGTCAATCAAATCCAATGACGTGGGTGCCGGGGGGCGGGGCTGAGTCCGGCATTCGTGTCTGTGGACGCAAATGCTGGACGCAAATGCTTCTCCTAGGGGGTTATCTGATGCGGGGAGGAGCCGCAAGAGCCGCCGAGGGACCCCAGAAGAGGATGTTTGGGGCCACTCTGTGCAAAATTAGCTGCCCAGTGGAGGTAAGTATGACATGTTTGTTATTTAACAAAAAAAGATCCTTTACAATCACTTTAAGCTTTAAAGCGGTAGTAAACCACACCCTAAAAAAAAAAAAAAAAAATGCATAGCATACGAGCACATAATGCAAGATTTACCCCAAAATGAAGCCCTCCAGCGGCGCGCTGTCACCGCTGACAGGGCTTCCATCTTCACCCCGTCTTCCTTCCTGGTTCGTGGTCTCCGGCTACATGAGTGGCCGGGTCTGCGACGACATCACCCCGGTGCATGCGCGCGGGAGCCCTCGTTTACGGCGCAAATTCTGAAGGTCCGGCATGGTATGCTAAACTTCAGAGCGCATGCGTTGGTAACGTCACTGTAGGTACAAGCAGGCCCGGATTTACTCCCTTTTCCACCCCAAGGCCAGGTTCTTCAATGACGCCCCCCCCCCCCCACACACACACACACACACACACCACCACCATTCTCGTCCTTTATCAATGACTGCTACAATAGATAAATTAAAAACATATCTCCACACACGAGAACACTGAAAATAACTGGCTTTAATTGTACAGACTGAAAATACTCTGTAATGCAGAAAATGCCTTTTAAAGATTATAGCAGTAAGAAACTCCCTACAATTTTCACCGGCTGCGTTTGCCCCACTGACCTCCCTGACACATACACTGACCTACCCACTGATATACATGACTGACCTACCCAATGACATACATGACTAACCTGACTACTGACATACATGACTGACCTACCTACTGGCATACATGACTGACCTACCAACTGACATACATGACTAACCTACCTACTGACATACATGACTGACCTATCTGACATACATGACTGACCTGACTACTGACATACATGACTGACCTACCTACTGACATACATGACTGACTTGACTACTGACATACATGACTGACCTACCTCCTGACATACATGACTGACCTACCTCCTGACATACATGACTGACCTACCTGACATACATGACTGACCTGACTACTAACATACATGACTTACCTACCTACTGGCATACATGAGTGACCTACCTACTGACATACATGACTGACCTACCTGACATACATGACTGACCTATCTGACATACATGACTGACCTGACTACTGACATACATGTCTGACCTGACTACTGACATACATGACTGACCTACCTGACATTCATGACTGACCTGACACCTGACATACATGACTGACCTGACTACTGACATACATGACTGACCTAACTACTGACATACTTGACTGACCTACCTCCTGACATACATGACTGACCTGACTACTGACATACATGACTGATCTACCTGACATACATGACTGACCTACCTGACATACATGACTGACCTGACATACATGACTGACCTTCCTGACATACAGATTGTTGCTGCTCAGTCTTACCTGTCCTGTAGTGTGCGAGTACACTCATTGCGGGCCCCGGCATTCACCGTCCACGTCCACCACTCTGCAGGCAGCTCTGCAGGCAGCTCTGCAGGCAGGCAGAGTCAGGATAGAAGAGCCGCTCGCGCTGTGTAAATGGGCGTCGATCTCCCAGTGCCCAGCGCGGCCATGCAGTGTCATTCCCACCTGCTCCCGCGAAAGCCGAGAAGTCGCCACAGGAGCGCCACCGTCCCTGCACCACTGCAGCCCGAGGCCTGGCCTCGGTGGCCTTGGGCGAAATCCGGCCCTGGGTACAAGTAAAAAAAATAGAGTTTACAATGAGTTGACAATCTTCAGTGCACCGGTCATGTCTGTGCAGTAGCCTTCTGGAGAGTTTTAAGAAGCCTTCTCATGAAATTCTCAGGAGAAGGCCCTATAGCAAGGGTCTCAAACTGGCGGCAATCTGGGTTTTGTGAAATTTCAAGTCCCATAAGGCATTGCAAGGCTGACAGTTACAAGTATGGCTCCCACAGGCAGAGGCATGATGGTAGTTTTGCAACAGCTGGAGGGCCAACAGTTTAAGACCCCTGCCATATAGAATTCTTTAGGATGCCCCTTGCACAGATGTGGCCACTGCACTGCAGACAGGCCTCCCAGAGGCTTTGGGTATGTGCAAGGTAAGTACATACCTCCCAACTTTTTTAGATGGGAATGAGGGACGCCTAGCAGAAAAAAGTATGTAGGCATAGGACACACCCCTTACCACGCTCCCTTAAAGGAGAATTGTAAAAAAAAAAAAAAAACAAGATTGGTTAAACCAAAAAGTGCTTTTTTTTACCAGTACTATTCCTTTATATTGGCTTTTGGAATTTACAAATGCAGCAATTTAGAAATCAGATAAAAGGTTTAGCGCTGGAAAACACTTTTTGATAGATAAAAAGTGCATTTTATATACATCTATATAGATCAGACCAAAATGAGGGACAGATGAGGAGGAATGGGGGACAGAGGGACATTGCTCCAAATTAGGGACAGTCCCTCGAAATCAGGGACAGTTGGGAGCTATGTAAGTATGCATATGAGGAGAAGGTAAAGACAAGGGGGCTTTACTTGGGGCAAAAAAGTGACTGCACTTTGTAAGTGTACTTATCCTTCAAATATTGTATGCATTCCTGGATCTATTAACCCCACTAGTGCTGTACACAGCAAAGTAAATCACAACTTAGAATCCAGGAATATTTTATTTATTGGGCTTTCAATCACAAGCCTCAGAAATATGAGGTTGTTTCAACTGGAAGGCATTATGTCTGAAATGGCTATGTTAGTTTTTGGATAACATCTTTCATTCTTGAAAGCAAATTTATCATTTTTGTCAAAACAGCCTGAGTACACAAATCCGTTTTGTGATCTTTTTTGCCTAGGGGCTTAAAATTAGGTGGGTAGGATTTATTAGTCTTCCTGCATGTGTCTTGGGCAGTGTGATTTTTACTTTTCTCAGGGCTACAATGTATATATTAAACAAAAGCACAATTAGGGACTTTAAGGATGGATGTATAAAATCCATCAGTTAAAGAAAGTCATTTACGATACGGTACGATTAAATATAATAGGATATTCAAATATTGTCCAGCAAGAGTGTGAATTGGGTGGATTTTGAAAGGGAAACTATTGTATAAAATCAGTGAGTACTTGTTTTGAGTTGTTAAACTTATTTTTTATTTGGTTTTGGGGTTTTTACATACACTCACACTCACGGGCCACTCTCTGAGGAATGTTTCCAAAACCTTGTTGAATCTATGCCACGAAAAATTAAGGCAGATCTGAAGGTGCCTAACCCGGTACTAGCAAGGTGTACCTAATAAAGTGTCCGGTGAGTGTATATCCTGTGCCATATATCCTTGTTTTTCTTATAGAAGATATTGGTATTTCACAGCAGAGATAGACAATAACAGCAACAATTCTTACTGCAGTTACTGCCTCCAGATAAAAATAAATAAAAATAATTGGATATTTACAGATACGTTTACATAGACTTGACACACTGGCTATTCTGGCTATGCTTCACTATCATAGTCTCGATGCTTGTAACACTATAACATAAAGTAACAGCAGACTACTGCAGGGAACAGTTTTTACTGTCTTTTTAGTCTCTGGCATAGGCGTGCGCCCAGGGGGTGCCAGGTGTGCTTGGGCACACCCTAATCACCATGTGCTGGGCAAATTCCCCCTGCTGACTGGCTGGGGAATCTCTGTCCTCAGTCCCTTTCTCTGTCTCAAAAGTGAGACATCAGGTGTCTGTTTAGACCCCTGATATTTGAATAAAGCCCCCCAATGGGGATCCTAAAAAAAATGTATAAAAAAACAATGATAAAAAATGATTGTAAAAAAATTCTCTGCCCTTCTGTCACCGTCCACTGCTCTACTGACACCAACCTCTGCCCTACTGACATCATCCACTGCTCTACTGACACCAACCTCTGCCCTACTGACACCGTCCACTGCTCTACTGACACCAATCTCTGCCCTACTGACACCAATCTCTACCCTACTGACATCACCCACTGCCCTACTGACACCAACCTCTGCCCTACTGACACCAACCTCTGCCCTACTGACACCAACCTCTGCCCTACTGACACCGTCCACTGCTCTACTGACACCAACCTCTGCCCTACTGACACCGTCCACTGCCCTACTGATACCAACCTCTGCCCAACTGACACCGTCCACTGCACTACCGACACTGTCCATTGCCCTACTGCTCTATATATACACACATGCACGCATGCTTGAGCTTTGGGGTGCACATACTAATGCAGTAGACTGTGCAAACCTATGGTCTCTGGTGTTACTATAATTCCCAGATTTTCAGACCTGTTACACTGTAACTTGAGTACACTCACTTCCTACTTCCAAAATGTCTTCCAAGGCCATCTTCCACATCACAGGCCATGTATGCTGCCATGTACAACCACTGCCTCAGTGACTTTTTAAATGGACTCCATGATATTGTCCCACTAAGGTCCCTTCCTTGCTGGACAATGCGCCAAAGTAATGCCCAAACATAAGCAGAATCCCTGACAACCCCAGACCCCAACAGTAGTGAACTATGAGTGAAAGTTTTTGTTTCCCAAAATCATGGTGAAAATTTCTGCACATTTTCCATTTTGGCAAAAAGCATTGGAGTCAATGGATAAGGGAAAAAAAATGTATTTATTTTTTGCAGTTTTTAAGGGTATAGCAGAATTTAAAAGGCTCCTGAGGATTCCAAAAGCTTGTTCCATCTGTCTCATATCTGTTTTTTTGTGTTAAAAAGTCCCCCTCTTTCATCGCATTATTTATTTTATTTTTAAGAAACTGTGAAAAAACAGAAAAAATAAAAAATGACAGTACACAAATAAAAAAAACAACATATCAGTGTGTATGTAATGAGTTAACCTGGCCGTACCCACATACATATGCACAATTAAAACTATAGTTTCCCACCAAGCGTTTCCCACCCCTGTAGTTTCCATAGGGGGCACACGGGGTTTCCACAGGGAAACCGGAAGTGGCGTCAGCAGCACCGTGGAACGCACGGCCCAAGCGGAGCTGCCTGTATGGTAAGTAAGTATGAGACTCAGTGAGGCTGCATTTGATGGGGCACAGCGAGGCTGCATTTGATGGGGCACAGTGGCTGTATAAGATGGGCACAGTGGCTGCATAAGATGGGCACAGTAGCTGTATTTGATGGGGCACAGTGGCAGCATTTGATGGCACAGTGGGAGCATTTGATGGCACAGTGGGAGCATTTGATATGGCACAGTGGCTGCGTTTGATTGGCACAGTGGCTGCGTTTGATGGCACAGTGGCGGCAATTGATGGGCACAGTGGCTGCATTTGATGGCACAGTGGCTGTGTTTGATGGTACAGTGGCGGCAATTGATGGGCACAGTGGCTGTGTTTGATGGCACAGTGGCTGCGTTTGATGGCACAGTGGCTGCATTTGATGGCACCGTGGCTGCATAAGATGGGCACAGTAGCTGTATTTGATGGGGCACAGTGGCAGCATTTAAAACTAGAAGACAACTCCGCGCTTAGGAATAACCAATATAAGGTATGCAGCCCGTCCAGAGAAATTTAGCCCCCTAGAGGGTAAATTTAGTATATAAAGTGTGAATTAAAGGACGATTGGCGCTCCCCTTTAGCTTAATAAAGTAGGTCTATTTAAAATATACAATTCCGTGTGTTACCTTAATTAAAGCAAGTGAGCTGTAAGATAAGTATCCTTATCTGCCCGCAGACACGTGATAATAATACTAGCAGTGACAAGGGATGGTTAAAAGCTAAGTGATCCAGTACCCAGTGCTAAGTAGGAGGGACGGGATATATATCCAGGTCCTCTGCTCCCATGCAGGTTCAAAACGTGATCCAGTATTTATCCCACCTTAGTAACTGATGTTTTGTTAAAAATAAATAAAAACAAACAAATCCTGTGCATTGCCACCTATATGTGACCGTACTATAAGTGAGCCAATACAGCCTATATGTATATACCGTATATACTCGAGTATAGGCCGACCCGAATATAAGCCGAGGCACCTAATTTTACCACAAACAACTGGGAAAACTTATTGACTCGAGTATAAGCCTAGGGTGAGAAATGCGCAGCTACTGTAAGTGGAAAAGAGGGTCAACGATGCCCATTTGCAGCCTCACTGTGCCCATGCAGATGGACACAGTTGACCGATTTGGGGCCCTGTATCTCAGGGTCACTTAGTGCTAGGAACCCCATCTTTAGATATGTTGTAGTGCTAATTCCACTGGGTTGGAATACAACATTTGGGGTTCCTAGCACCAAGTGTCCCCGAGATATGGGGCCCCAAATTCGGGTCAGAAAATGTCAAGCACTTTTCTGCAGCAGAGAATGACATTTTCCGAACCGACTTTGGGGCCCCGTATCTCGGGGCCACTTAGTGCTAGGAACCCCATATTTGGATATGTTATAGTGCTAGGTCCACTGGGTTGGCACACTAAATTTGGGACTCCTAGACCCAAGTGGCCCCGAGAAGTCGGGTCGGAATTTTTTTTTTTGCTGCAGAAAAGTGCTTGACTCGAGTATAAGCCGAGGGGGGCACTTTCAGCACAAAAAAATGTGCTGAAAAACTCAGCTTATACTCGAGTATATACGGTAGCAGTGAAACAAAGTGACAAATACCACAACAATAATTAATTAAATATGGCCCATATAGGGGCTTATATATATGTGTATAAAGTGAAAATAAAGCAAAAACAAAAAAAAAAAAAAAACCCCCAAAAAAACCACAAAGTTATATGTGAAAGTCCAGTCCAAAATAAATTTCCACAGTAAAGTAAATTTCCACAGTGGAAATTTACTTTACTGTGGAAATTTATTTTGTAGCAAAGAGTAAAAAATATTGTTTTTTTTTCAAAATTGTCGGTCTTTTTTGGTTTATAGCACAAAAAAGAAAATCCGCAGGGGTAATCAAATACCACCAAAAGAAATTTCTATTTGTGGGATAAAAAGGACGTCAATTTTGTTTGGGTACAGCGCTGCACGACCGCGCAATTGTCAGTTAAAGAGGAAGTTAACCCTCTCTAAAATAAAAAATAAAAAAACACCCTGCAGTACAAAGGCATAATGAGCTAGTATGCATTAGACATGTGCACACTGAAACATTTAGTTTCGGAATTTTGTTTTCGTCCGAAAAATACATTTATTTAGTTACTCCCGAAATTAATTTTTATTTATTTTGTTTCGTTTAAAAAATGCATTCATCTGAAAATCCAAAATAATTAAGGTAGAATCTGTCATTGAAGGCTTATGGTGTCTGTCGAATATTCTAAAAAGATTTGACGGAGCAGCTAAACTGTACGACGCTGCAATCGTACATTTCCGGTCGAATGTTCCACTTACAAGCTATAGTAGAATTCTAATGTTGTATGACACTAGTAATAATTATATTTATAAATTATTATTACTAGTCAACCAACATTAGAATTCTTCTATAGCCTATGGGCAGAGCATTTGACCATAAATGTCCGCTCGCGGTGACTGCTTCGTCGAATCTTCATGTCGAATCTTTTCTCTCTATGTCGAATAATCTTGGACTAATAGAGTTAGCTTCGGCACGATCGACCTTTTTTGCTATTGTCTCTATAATGTCAAATCTTTTCTCTCTATGTAGAATAATCTTGAACTAATAGAGCTAAGGTTAGGCACATTCGACCACAGGCTCGATGGACACAGATTGCTATTGTCAGCGTCATGCCGACTCTCCTATCTATATCGAACTGTTGCAACAAAAATGAAAATAAAGCATTTGTTTATGTCGGATCTTTCGGTTTTCGGATTCTGCACGCTCGTTATCGTTTGTTAAAATGCATTTGGACGAAAACAAATGCACATGTCTAGTATGCATAGCATACTAGCTCATTATGAATTACTTACCTGAGATGGAAGACCCCGAAGCGACCCTCGTTCACGTCCTCCATCGCCGCCATGATACCCGGAGTGACTTCCGGGTACCGCTGTGACTGGCCGGAGCAGCGATGATGTCACTTCAGCACATGCACGCGGGAGTCGTCAGTGATGGCATGATCGCCTTCACTAACGGCACGCTCAGTAGACATCGGTGCCCATTTTTAGGAAAATATCTCCTTAACTGTGTAGGTTAAGGAGATATTTCTTGCACCTACACCGCCTTAATCTAGGCTTACCTGTAGGTTAAAGTGGTCTGTAAGGTTTTACAACCACTTTAAAACAACGCAGTGCCGTATTGCAAAAAATGGCCTGGTCAAGGGAAAATCTTCCGGTTCTTAAATGGTTAAGAGTGTACTCATTCTTTGAATGAATTATTGGTGGTTGGGTAATATATTGGAGTGCTGGCTGGCCCACATAAAATTAAATAGATATATAGATAGATAGATAGATAGATAGATAGATAGATAGATAGATAGATAGATAGATAGATAGATAGATAGATAGATAGATAGATAGATAGATAGACTTGCAGGGAAACAAACAAATCTCTTTGTAGCATGAGTCTCTGCCAAAGCAGTTGGGGGAAGACGCTATAAAAATACTTGATCCGTCCCACACATGATTATTCTAATGAAAAGTTGATTGATTCTTAAGGAATAATGTGAGACGTAGCGGAGCTGCTGAGCCTTCTCTGGCTAACACTTCTATGACGGCGCTGCTCACAGAGACACTGGAAAGGACTGAAGAGGGAAAATGGTAGGTTGGAGATGCATGGATAGGACAATAATTAAGCTCGGGTCTCTGTATGGTGGTAGAGAGTGTGCCGTCTCTTCTATTTGACTTTGCTGTAAGGCAGGCAGAGTGCTTACAGGTCATCTGTTTTTGTTAGATTAATTTGATTCAGCATTTAGAAAGAGAAGGCTGATGCTGTGCTCGCTAATGGCTCACTGCAGGTGACATTGCAGTTGGTCAATGCATGCTCCCACCCCTCCATTAAAAATATAAAAAAATAAAATAAAAAATACCAAGCTTTCATCTCGTTTAAAAGAGTATCCTTTGCCTCTGTTATTACATGTTATTCTGACTCCCCATGTGAGAAAGTCACCAGGGCTTCCTGCTAAAGCACCACTATAATAGAGAGATATTCGAAATCATTTAATTGGAAAACCTACTGCTTACAGCAAGGTCAGGGTGCCAAGACAGTACTATGCTAAGTGGCTTATATGACGACAAAAATCTCGTTGTAATATGTGCCAAAAAATGTGGCAATTCAGGTGGCACTCTAGTGCAACTACATAGAAAAAAGCCATCTACTATTAAGATTTTCTCTAATTGTTTTTATATCATTTTTGCATTTTTCTTATTTGTTTTTTTTTATACATTTTGATTGCATTTATATTTAAGTTTGTAGATTCTCAGTGCATATCAAGTAGTGTAATTAGCATCCTTGCTGTACAGCAGCTGCAATGAAAACAGTTAGGCTGGCCATACATGTTCAATTCTCTTGTACAATTTTCCTTTAGATTTACCAAAAAACAACTAATATGAGGTCAAAACGAAACAACTTTCAACTGTATCCAATTAGGTAGGCCCTTGAACTACATAGTTTAAGGTAAATCTAAAAGAAAATTGTACAAGACAATTAAATATGTATGGCCAGCCTCAGCCACACAGCAATTCCATTGTTTTCAGTCACTCTGTGTTGACTGATAGACTAAAGCCTCATACACACGATCGGATTTTCCGAGGGGAAATGTGTGATGAGAGGCTGTTGGCGTAAAATCCGACCGTGTGTACGCTCCATCGGACAAATGTTGGTCAACTTTCCGTGGACAAATGTTGGCTAGCATGTTTTAAAATTTTCCGCAAACAAATGTCTGTTGTTGGATTTTCCGAGTGTGCGTACACAAGTCCGTCGGACAAAAGTCCAAAGTACAAACACGCATGCTCAAAAGCTAGGACAAGCTGTAAGCGGCCGGTCTTGTAAACTAGCGTTCGTAATGAAGAATTAACATTCGTGACGTGGCAAATTATAAAATCTAGAAATGCAGCGCTCAATTCTCTTCTTCTTTAATAGGATAATAATGAAGCTGCTTGTTATACTGATGGAGTTATTGCAAACAAATTTTCCAAAGCTTTTATTTTCTAGTGACATATAGAATAATATTATTATGATTTTTTATTTTATTTTTTGGAGCAAGTTACCACAACACCATTATCCCGTAGTTTTTAAGATCAAAGATACAACTATGTTGTTGTCCCTTGTCAAGTTTACATTGTATTTTTTTAAATGTAACTGCCTACTCCCAAACTGTCATTTGAAGTAAAACACATAGCCAAGTATTATTCTCCACATTTTTTTACTGTGCATTAAAAAAAGAAAACAAATACAATTAGACATGCTATCTGCCAATAGAACTTAACCAAAAACTGCATTCTATGCATCCAAAAATATAGAAACTATACCAAATCAAATCATTTTTCAACCAAAAAAATTATGTCAAAGCAATAACTCCAAGGCCAATAATAAATAACACGTTATCTCCTCTGATTCCACAACATGTCTGGTTGACGAACGGCCGTTCAGAAACTAACTGAAAAGCACTAAATAAAAAGCGCAAAATGAAAAGTGCGAAATTAAAAGTGCAAAATAAAAAGTGCAAATCAACACTCACCAAACTTCTGCCAACACGAAATTAGCAGAAGGAGCCGCAAAGGGTGGCGCTAAAGATCTGAAAAACAATGTAGTACGTCACTACGTTCGTAATTGTTGGCCAACAATTGTGTGGCCGTGTATGCAAGACAAGTTTGGGCCAACGCCCTTCGGATAAAATTCCACGGTTTTGTTGCCCAACAATCCGATCGTGTGTACGAGGCTTTACACTCAAAACAGAGTCATTGAAGCTGATTTACTAAAGGAAGTAAGAAGCTTTACTCAATAAATTGTGTGAAGATTCACTTTAATGATCCAGTCGTGAAATATAAATTCTTACTTATTTTATCTAAACAGGATTAAATAGTTGAAGTGAATCTTGCACAGTTTTTTGAGCGGAGATTCTCAACTCCTTTAGTAAATAAACCTCATTAGGTTGCATGGCATACAGTAGTCTGTATATTTATATTAACGTCAATTATGGCTACCCCTAGCACTATATATTTTTTTAAATGACACACACAAATAAGGTGTTTTGATTTGTATTACATTTTCATAAGATTGTTTATCTTTAAGTGACTCTATCACCAAAATATACATTCACTGATCTACTGCGATTTTCACGCACAACCATCTCTCCGGGTTACAGAGAACAGTCCGAAAAAGAGAAAATATCCATTAAGCGGAGGTTGTGTGGACAAAAATGCCTTGTTGATGTCAGAGGTCAGAAGAGAATGGGCAGTTCAAAATGATAGAAAGGCAACAGTAACTCAAATAACCACTCATTACAACCAAGGTATACAGAATACCATCTCTGAATGTACAGCACATCAAACCTTTAAGCAGATGGGCTACAGCAGCAGAAGACCACACTGGTGCCACTCCTGTCAGCTAAGAACAGGGAACTGAGGCTACAATTCACACAGGCTCATCAAAATTGGACAATAGAAGATTGGGAAAACGTTGCCTGGTCTGATATGTCTCGATTTAAGCAGCGATATTCAGATGGTAGGGTCAGAATTTGGGGTAAACAACATGAAAGCCTGGATCCAATCTGCCTTGTATAAATGGTTCAGGCTGGTGGTGGTGGTGTAATGTGTTGGGAATATTTTTTTGGCACATTTTGGGCCCCTTAGTACCAATTGAGCATCTTTTAAACACCACGGTCTACCTGATTATTGTTGCTGTCCATCTTTTTATGACTACAGTGTGCCCATCTTCTGATGGCTACTTCCAGCAGGATATTGCAACATGTTACAAAGCTCAAATTAAATCAAACTGGTTTCTTGAACAAGACTGTACTGTACTCCAGTGGCCTCCACAGTCACCATATCTCAATCCAATAAAGCACCTTTGGGATGTAGTGAAATGGGAGATTCGCTTCATGGATGTGCAGCCGACAAATCTGCAGCAACTGCGTGATGCTATCATGTCAATATGGACCAAATCTCTGAAGAATGTTTCCAATACCTTGTTTAATTTATGCCATGAATAATTAAGTCAGTTCTGAAGGCAAAAGGGGGTCCAACCCATTACTAGCAAGGTGTACCTAATAAAGTGGGCGGTGCGTGTATATGTTAAATCAACTCCCTCCTGCATAGAAGATATTAGATATTACTAACTTTTCCCATTGCCCATGATGCTATACTCTCCTGTAAAAAAAATAAAAGAAACAACCATCCAACATTTCTAGTAGTGTTCGAGAGGTGCAGATGAGGTATATTTTCTATCTTTTTTGCACATTTATTTTAAAAACAAAGTCAGTCTAATGCCCCGTACACACGGTCGGAAATTCAGACGGAAAAAATCCGATCGGATTATGTTGTTGGAAAATCCGATCGTGTGTGGGCTCTGTCGGACTTTTTCCATCGTAATTTCCGACGGAAAAAGTTTGAGAGCTGGATCTAAAATTTTCCGACAACAAATTCCGATCAGACTTTTTCCGATCGTGTGTAGAGAATTCCGACGCACAAAGTGCCACGCATTCTCAGAAAAAAGTTGGAGAAGAAAGCTATTGGCTACTGGCCTCTATGTAGTCCCATCATACGTTTTATATGTCACCTCGTTCCAAATGATCAGATTTTCCGACAACTTTGTGCGACCGTGTATGCAAGACAAGTTTCTGACAAAATCCATCGGAAAAAATCAGACGAATTTTGTGGTCGGAATGGCCGATTATGTGTATGGGGCATAAATTGAACCTGTGCTTTGCCCTGAAGGTTTACTGAACTGGTAATATACTGTCAACAGAAAGTTGGTGCTCACAAGAGGGTCCAACTTGGAAGATCCTGACAAGCAGCTCAGCAACTTCATAGGTAATATCTAGTTGGTTTAAGGACGGGTAAGAATAAGGCCGCGTACACAAGCGGACTTTCACGCGGGAATTTTTCCTCCCAAAAGTCCGGCGGACTAAGTTTTAAGTTCAGACTTAAAATTGTCCGCTGGACTCGGCAGTCCGGCGGACAATCCCACGGTCTGTGTGCTAGTCCGCGGGACTTTTGAAATGAACGGACTTGCCGACACACGATTGGAAAGTCCGTTCATTTAGAACGTAACTGCAGGTAGACGGGACTAGCGAAGGCAGTGAATGCCGCCGCACTAGCCCCGTCACCTGGCATGGATTTAAAGGGGAATCCCTATGCCGAAAAAACGGCGTGGGGCCCCCCAAATCCATCTCAGACCCTTATCCGAGCACGCAGCCCGGGTGGCCAGGAAAGGGGGTGGGGACGAGCGAGCGTGCCCCCCCTCCTGAGCCGTACCAGGCCACATGCCCTCAACATGGGGGGTTTGCCCTGGGAAAAGGGGGGCCGTGCGGCCCCCCCACCCCAAAGCACAATAAAATATTTTAAAAAAATTGTGTGTTTTTTTTATTTATACTTTTACACCTTAGGTGAATGGGTAGGGGTACATCGTACCCCATACTCATTCACATAGGGTGGGGGGCCGGGATCTGGGGGCCCCCTTATTAAAAGGGGCTCCCGGATTCCGATAAGCAGACCCCGACAGCCAACGGCCAGGGTTGTCGGGAAGAGGCCCTTGTCCTCATCAACATAGGGACAAGGTGCTTTGGGGTGGGGGGGCCGCAGGGCCCCCCTTTCCCCAGGTCACCCCCAATGTTTAGGGCACGCGGCCTGCTACGCCTCAGGAGGGGGGGCGCTCGCTCGTCCCCACCCCCTTTCCTGGCCGGCGGGGCTGCGTGCTCGGATAAGGGTCTGAGATGGATTTGGGGGGGACCCCCACGCCGTTTTTTTTTCGGCGTAGGGATTCCCCTTTAAATCCATGCCAGGTGACGGGGATAGCGCGGCGGCATTCACTGCCTTCGCTAGTCCCGTTTACCTGCAGTTACGTTCTAAATGAACGGACTTTCCGATCGTGTGTCAGCAAGTCCGTTCATTTCAAAAGTCCCGCGGACTTTTTCCCGCGGATTGTCCGCCGGAAAAGTCCGGGTGTGTGTGGGCAAGTCAACACGCTCGGAAAGTCCGGCGGACCTCCGCTGGAAAGTCCGGCGCTTTGTCCGATGGACTAGGTCCGGCGGACAATCCCGCCGGAAAGTCCGAGCCTGTGTACGCCGCATAAGATTTGGGATAGGGTATAGTACAGAATATGTGTAACCAAACGCAAGGTGCTATGGCTCTTTCCTTACCTCATGCAACCAGTCCTGCATAATACCAGGAATTTAAATGAGTTACGTGGCCTCTGCACCTGGAAGTAGTAAGTATTTCTTTATACTTTCTCATAACTTCCACAAACATATGGGGAGAGAGGAAACTTTTAGGGACTTTGAGTGTGCAACTTACAAAATATACATAAAAAAAATACCTAAAATGTCAACATCTTTATTAGACATTTAAAATAATATTAAAACTAGGACAGCCATTAGTAGTTATCTTCAACGAACATCTTTGATTGGTGTATGTATATTATACTTCAATTGGTCGTGATGGATCGACACCTTTCACAGTAATCCTGCTTCATCAGGACCCATGTCTTTTCGTATACAACCAGCATCAATCTACAAAAAATAATTACAGTACATGAAAATAATTTTTCTGGACCCACATAAATGTATACCCTAGAAAACAATATGATGCATAATAAACTGGGGAGCCCAGTACAGATGTGACCAGTCGCATCAGATGCACTGCACAGAGTGAGAGGGGAGGAACTTCCGTTGTTCCGTTGTTCCTCCCAGTCTGTGACATCAGAAACTGGAAATGACAAGGATTTTATCTTGTCTGGTTTCAGTCTGCTTGTTTACAAGTTGTAAAAAAAATATATATATAAATAAAATAAATAATAAAAATTAAAGCGCTCATGTCCCCACCTACCCCCTTGCAAATGCAAATGCGCACTTAGGTCTCACACGCATATGGAAATGGCTATCGTATTTTAAGGAGGATTATATTGTGCTTGTGTTGACTAAAATTCCGTAGCCTCCGTGGTGGTATTCCCGAGTCTGGCTCAGGTGAGATTTCAGTACCAAAAGCGATATTCCCGTGCTAGATTCGGGATTGCATCGCAGGATCCAGGAAGAGGTTACTTACCTTGTCCCCAGGATCCTGCGATGTCCTCCCCGCTGTGTATGCGAGCCGCCATGTCTCACTCCATCTGTCACAGTGCCGAGCTCCGTTCCCTGCGAGCGCGGCGACGCACGGGAACGGACCTCGGCGCCAAATTCAAAAAGTAAAAAACACAGTATAGATACAGTATACTGCAATCTTACACATTACAGTACTGTATAAAATAATTACACATCCCCTTTGTCCCTAGTGGTTTGTCCAGTGTCCTGCATGCAGTTTTATATTATAAATACAATTCTTTATGCCAGGAAACTGGAGATTGTCCATAGCAACCAAAAAATGTCCGTTTACGTCAAAAGTGCTTTTAGACCAGCTATAAAACAGCGATAATAAATTAGAATCACTTGCAGAATTGAGCGATATTGATTTCTGGGGAAATTTATCATCAAATACTAAAAGTAATGACAGCGACAATTCTGCAACTGAGCAAATTTCAGTGTTTTTGATTTGATTACATTATTGAATAATTTTTATTATTATTATATTGTTATTTGTTATAATTATTTATAGTTATTTATTATATATATATATATATATATATATATATATATATATATATATATATTATAATTTATGATTTCGTATTTCAAACTTTATCATACCCGGGATGTCTATTAGTCTCTTGTTTGGATGGATGTAAGTGAATTATTTCTAAGAATTACAGGCCTACAATATAAAATGCCAAATTTCCATGCAAATTAATTGTACCCCTTTCAGCACCTAAAATCTGAAATAATAATACCGCCAGGGAGGTTAAAGTGTATTTTTTTCTTGAAAACTTGTGTTTGATAAAGTGCAAATAACTTGTGACATAAAAAATTTCAGAAAACATCCTTTTATTCTACAAAAATTCTACATTTTGCTTTTAGAAAGTATATTGTTTTGGGGTTTGAGAAATGTCAGAACTGGCCCAGTTTTGAAGTGGTTAATCAAATATTTTTGTGAATCTATTGCTAAGTTTCTTGCTTGGAGATCCCGTCTCACATTCACTAGCAGCTGTTTTTTCAGCCTGCACCTGCTTCCATTGGCAATAGGGCTGCCTTTCAATGCTATCATATAGCCCAACAACCAACTAAAGGAGCTCACTTGGCAGATTGACAACACTAATGCTAATTGAAAGGCAGTAGCTTTGTGTTGTCAGCCTGGAAGTGAAGTTTTTGGCAGCATTTCCAGGTAAGAAAAGTTGCAACAAATTCACAATAAAAATATTTGCTTAAGAAAACTGTATATACTGTATGAAGGACCTATTCCAAGTGGTCCTGGTGCTGTTCACCTAACCAATCCCGGGCATGGTTCGGAGCACTCTAAGTTTGAGAACCACTGAAATAAAGGACACAGTCATGATTCACTGAGCTTCTTCAGTTAGTTACCAGCTTGCCTTGGGTTACAGCACATTTAAGGCATTATGCCAGCTAAAAGTTTTCTTGAACAGCCTATTAGCCTTTAGTAAATCAACCCCTTAAATTCAGTTCATTTTGTAACCCACACTGAAATAAAGACACATCTAATTGTTGGCACTGGGCAGCAGCTATGTATTTACTTGCTCCAAGCTTTAAATGTTTTTCATACATGGAATTAAAGTATGCCAAACTCAAGAACAAAAATATAACTTATTATTTTTCCATTTATTGTCATGCTAACTTATCATACTGTATCTATGGAAGGGCAGCATTGTCACCTTAGGATGGGAAGTGTAATAGGACAACTGGAGGAGGTGTTCTGTAGTCCACGGGGATGAAATGAGCATTGGTATGATTTTGCACTAATTAAACAGATATAACAAAACACTCCCAATGGTATACTTAACAGACCAAAAGGAGCAAATGAGATATGTGGATTGTTATGTTTTTCATATACTTTAATGTACGACCTGCACCAAATTAAAGTCCTCGGACTGTGAATATCCCTGCTAACCCCATTCAGTGTGGACTTTTCACTAATGTTCTTGAATATGTGAAAGCCACATCTAAATAATTGTATTGACATCTCCTATCACTATTCACTACATTTACTGTTGTCAATATTATTCACATCCTATCAATGGAGTTCATCTAATTGTTTATAAGTGACACATCATTCCTGTACCCCATAATAATATAATAATTTTTAATTCATAAAAAATACTTGGCCACTTACAGAACAGTGTAGTCATATTGTGAATCATACAAAAAATATATATGTCCTTCCATGACTCTTCTTTATTTTCATTGCATATATCACAGGGAATTAATAATGCTCAAAAGCCACAGGTCAGCTCCAGCAAACACACTGATTCAAGCATTGTAAGGAAAGACCAATGTATACTAAAAAATAATCAGTATGGATTCCAACTGTAGGACACAAGTATTTCTCCCACTTGTTCTAAATGCCCTCCAAGCTTTGGATTTCCATGGGTAATTGCAAGTTTTTTTTAGCCCAGAGCAGTGTCTACTCTGCTACTGTGCTACACTATTGCTGAGCAGTCAATTTCTTCCCTCTGCCATTTCCCTTGCTCACATCGTGCTGACCATGTTGGCTTAGACTGCCTGAGGTTCAGTGCAGCATTGATTTTTTTCCTCTTTCACAATACTGACAAAACCATAGATCCAAGGCAAATACACAGGCACATTCAGCAGTGATATAATATCTATCATTTAGGTTGAGCAGCATCAAAGATCACTTCTGTTCTTTATGCATCGGTAAATCCCAAATGTATAAGAATAAATTCCAATCTTTCTAGAACTAATATACCCTCCAAAATAATCTTTTAAAGAAGAATGAGACCTATAAAAAATGTATATCTATAAGAAGATTTTGAATGTTTGACCATCAAAGAATAGGCTGAAGAAAGGAACTCATGTAGGAATTTCTTGACACTATTCTGCAACAAAGAAGCATGTCATAGCATATCAAGAACGAAAAAATGTTCTTCCATGGCCAAGAGTAAAAAAAAAAAATCTTAATCTAAATAAATATGCTTATTAGAATTTTTTCCAAAGACCATCAAATTTGATTTTTGCATTGTGAAGTTTGATTTTTTTCTTTATAAATATATACTTTGAACATACAGTTTATACACAAAAAATAACTGCTCACAACATATATTCCAGACAAGTATATTAGCTAGCATTTTTCTAAGATTAAACTATATACTAATTTGTATTTTAAAATCTCAGACTAGGAATACCTCCAAATTATTTATTTTATTATATAAATAAAATAGAGTTCATAAAATGTTGCAGTGTTAAATTCTCAACAAATCCAAGAAGACAGCAAAGCTATTTTACAATTTTTTCCTAAGAAATCTGAAAATGTTATTATTCTTGAATGTCTAAAATGAAAGAATTTGCAGATTTGAAGTCTTCTATATTGTAAATGATGTACTCATTTACAACACTTTTTCTTGTTTTTCTGCCCTTTTAGTCCTTCTTCTCCCTTTCCTTACCTTCGCATTATGTTCTTGTCCTCTTCTTTTATTCTCTTTTTTTCTCTTTGTGCTAATACGTTGTATTGCTCCAATACATATTTTAGTACTTAACTAAAGTGAGTAGTAGTGCCAATTATATATGAGTTTATTTTTTGTAGCTAATCTTTATTTTCTTATTAAGACCTGATCTTTATTTACTTATTAATATCATGAATATCAAGTCAATATGCTCTACGTTAATGTAGTCTCCTACAAGCTATTACATGAACTAATTGTTTATTGAGGCATGTTTAAATCCATATGGCTTAAAAGCACAGTTATAGGTTAGACAAACACTGACCTAATACTTTACAATTTCAATTTCACAATATCAGATAGACAAGGATGTATAAAAAATTAAATTGTACACATCTCCTGTAAAGTAAAATAAAATGTTGCAGTTCAGTGACTGGTTTAAAACACTTAGCATTTGGCCTCTTCTTTTTTAACTGTATTAACTGGTGTTTGGAGTCCTCTAATTGGGTGGTAATAGTCGGGTAGATGGATAGATAGATAGATAGATAGATAGATAGATAGATAGATAGATAGATAGATAGATAGATAGATAGATAGATAGATAGATAGATAGATAGATCGATAGATAGATAGATAGATAGATAGATAGATAGATAGATAGCCTGTGTTGTTAGCAGTAGCAGTCAATATTCCCATAAAAATCTAGTACAGAAAAGCCATACTGAGGTTTTTTCCCACCTCAATCACTATGATCCCATGCTGCACATTTTTAGATATTTCAAATCAAATCTAATTTTTGCAACACTAATGCAAAGTGTTTACGAATGCAAACAAAAATTAAATACTTTCACCTACAAAAAAAGGCTTTAACATCTATTTACCTAATAGTCCCCAAGGGTGTCTTTGTTTTGAATAGACTAAAAAATCTTTGCAAAATAAGCAGGCAATTTCAATCAATAGAGCTTGAGGACTCTATTGATTACAGGGACTCCATTCTTTAGTGATTAACTATATGTTTTCTGCAGTCTAATAGTTAAAGGCAGATCCGCACTAGAACAACACAATATTTTGGCTATGGCATATAATACAATGTAGGCTTCCATTATGCAGCAAACAGTTAATGTTTAACATATCCTTAAAAATATGGGAGTTTTATTTTCGTTTTTTTTTTTTTTTAAATGGATGCTGCTTTATTAGCTTTTATAACTGACACTGCAGTATATGTTTTGACAATATAAGACAATGTAATACTAATAGCATGACTAGCATTAATGATAAATGGGTGAAATATATGTAAGCATAGAACTTTTGTTTTTATTCATTTTAAGTAAATAAAACAAAAGATGGAATGAAAAAAAAAAAACGAATTAATAGGGAAATTTACAATAAGCATTTATAGACATGCACCTTCTCTAAAGGACCCTCTGGTCAAAAAAAATCAATATAGAAGATATAATAAATATAAGCATTAAAAAAATGCAGAGGCTATAGGAAATGTGATAGTTGTAAATATTGTCCTTTTATTCAGGAAAGTGTGAGTATCAGATTGACAACTGGATATGTTTAAAGTGCTAAATATCTGCTGCATCTAATACTCAGAGAGTAATTTGTATTCTCTTTTGTTATTGTTGAGTATATTATGCGTAGAAGACACAGAAAATGGTTTGGCAGAGACTATAGGGTTGATTAACAAAGCTGAATAGACATTTCACTTTGCAAGGGAATTTTCCCTTAGCTTAATGAATGAGGAGAAACTCTGCTGACATTCATTATCCAATCATGTAGAAACAAAAATACATTTTTTTTTAGTTTTCTTTGCTTGTGATTGGGTTTGTTTTGCAAAGTGACTTTTCACCATACTCACTAAGCCAAGAGAAAACTTCCCTTGAAAGGGGAACAACGTATTTGCTTATTGTACATCAACCCTTATGTTAGCATCTATATGACATAAAGATGTACAATTTGATGTCCCCAGTAGCCTGTAATCATGCAGGCTGGCAGGTTCCCTTCTAGGAAATGGAGAGCATGTTGGTTGGGTTGGTTAGCAGAGAAGATCAATGCTGTTGAAAAAAATGTAAGTATGCTAACCAGCTTGCATACTCTGTTTGATTTGTGGATTCAGTGCACAAATTAAAGTCAGTTTTTAGTACTTGTATAAATTACATATTAGGATCTATATATGATAAGTTACTCTTTCAAGAGAACAGAGGACTGAACTGACTGAAGGTGATTTACCCACCTTTAGATAATTTCTTGTATGGATTTTAAGGGGGTACTCCACACAAAACAAATGTGTGAGGTCCCCCAGGAAGTCTTTAAGTGGAATCCTCATCCAAAAATGCATACCGGAACCTTTAATCTAAGCTTGAAGCCTGGCTGGCTAGGAAAATAAGGGAGGGGCGAGCATGCAGATAAAATTAAAATCCTGATGGTCCTGGCATGCATGATCGTTCCTGACGATACAGCTCCCCATTCGGGTGAAAGCCTGAACACCAAAGTTTGGTCCAAATCTAGATTCTGCCCGAACCATTGGCTCATCCCTACTCAAAGGTATTTTACACAGTGACCACCCAGTAAGCAAAACTACTAAAACTACTAAAGTTGTTTCATAAAAGAAGCATTGGAATTCACATGTTCTAAATATATTTCACAAAATAAATGAGCGTCTGAAGTATAAATATAACTTTATGCAATGACTACATATCTGTTTTAATGCTCCTTCATACCAAGACTGCCCAGTGCAGTCCCAACTCAAAGACAAAGGAGTTGATTTAGTAAAACTGGAGCATGCAAAATCTGGTACAGCTGTGCATAGTAACCAATCAGCTTCCATGTTATTATGTAAAAGCTTAAGGCCTGGTTCACACCTATGCAGGTGACAGTTTGCATATTCTAAGTGCATTTTGCCTTTTTCAGTACATATTTTTGATCCATTGAAGTCTATGGAACCAAAACCAGAAAAAAAAGTCACTGGCTCTTTCCATAAAATTCACAGACATGAACTACATCCATAGGAAACCATGTTAAATTGACTGTAGTGTGTTTCTGCAAAACTGAAAATGCACAAACAAATGCATAAGTGTGAACCAGGCCGTACTGAACAAGCTGAAGTTAGAAGCTGATTGGCTACCATGCAGCTCTGCACCAGATTTTGCACTCTCCAGTTTTAGTACATCAACCCTAAGGCAATTGGCCTTGTTTTCTATGGTGTCAGTTCATATCACTGCATTGCACTGGTGCGCATTGAAAAAAAGTATTACATGCAGTAATTTTTTTTACTGCAGTGGATTTGCAGCACAAGCTACCCCATCACAGCACAGCCTGTGAATAGAGCTGAATGAAACGTGACTGGTGATACTTTAATCAGTTTCTAACAATAAAAATAAAAAGTACACAGTGTGATGCAACGGGATCGGCAAATCCAGTGCACACCAGTGCACACCAGTGCACATGCAATCAAAAAGCTGGTGGTTTGAACAAGCCCTTAACCACCTCAATACAGTGCATACCAGTGCACATGCAATCAAAAAGCTGGTGGTTTGAACAAGCCCTTAACCACCTCAATAAAATGTATTTTCACCCCCTTCCTGCCCAAGCCATTTTTCAGCTTTCAACACTGTCCCAATTTGAATGACAATTGCGCGGTCATGCAATACTGCACCCAGATGAAATTTTTTCCCCACAAATAGAGCTTTCTTTTGGTGGTATTTACTCACTTCTGCGTTTTTTATTTTTTGCGCTATAAACAAAAGAAGAGTGAGAAGTTTGAAAAAACACAATATTTTTCACTTTTTGCTATAATAAATATCCAATTATTATTTTTTTTTTAAACAAATCTTTTCCTCAGTTTAGGCCGATACGTATTCTTCTACATATTTTTGGTAAAAAAAAAAATCGCAATAAGCGTATATTGATTGGTTTGCGCAAAAGTTATAGTGTCTACAAAATAGGGGATAGATTTATAGCATTTTTATTATTATTTTGCTAGTAATGGCGGCGATCTGCGATTTTTATCGTGACTGCGATATTGCGGCGGAGATATCGGACACTTTTGACAAATTTTTTGGACTATTCACATTTATACATAAAAATGCACTGATTACTGTATAAATGTCACTGGCAGGGAAGGGGATAATACTAGGGGGTGATCGAGGGGTTAATTATGTTCCTAGGGAGTGATTCTAACTGTAGGGGGAGGGGATTCACAAGGGGAGGAGACTGATTGGTGTTCCTCTGTACTGGGAACACACCATCGGTCTCCTCTCCTCTGACAGGACCTGGATCTGTGTGTTTACACACACAGATCAAGGGTCCTGTTGTGTTACCGGACAATCGCGGGTGCCCAGTAGACATCGCGGCCGCCGGGCACGTGCATCGAGTCCCCAGTGACACGGCAGGCACGCGCGATCATATGACAGCCGGCGGGCAGCAAGCGGTTAAAGTGGAAGAAGCCCTCCTATCGTTTTCAGCCAAGGAACTGCCATCTTGACCTCTATTTAATCTTCCATGATGCCATGATGCTGCACATGTGATCAGTTATTACACCAGCCATTGGATGGTTTGACAGTTTGGTTGAGAGCACATCCAATGTGACAGTTAAGGCTAGTTGACACTTGCTTCAAAACATGGCTTTGGACAGGCTTTGTTAAAGCTCTCTGAACGCTAGTCAAAGTCCTGTCACTAAATAAAATGGTTAGTTTACAGTCCTGTTTACACCTTGCTTTTGCTTGGTGCTTCGATGAGGCTTTGATGAGGCTTTGGTGGGACTTCGATCAGGCTTTGGTGGAGCTTCGATGGGGCTTCAGTGGGGCTTTGATGAGCCTTTGGTGGGGGCTTTATTGGGGCTTCGTTGACTCTTTGTGGTGCTTCGATGAGGCTTTGTGGGGCCTCAAGCAAGCTTTGCCATAGACTTCTATGGAGGCTTTGAAGACGCTTTGAAGCACCACTGAAGCTACATGGGGTATAATTTTTGAAGCGAAGCAAAAGCATTTTTTTTTTATTTAATGACAGGAGCTATGACTAGCGTTCAGAGAGCTTTAACAAAGCCTGTCCAAAGCCTCGTTTTGAACAAGGGTAAACTAACCAATAATGTGTGTTGAAGCCGAAGCAAGTGTAAATGATCCTTTACATTCCCAGCATGTGCCAGAAATGTAATTGTTTTTGGAAACTGTTAAATCTATGGGTTTACTTTCGCTTTAATATAATGCTGATGTCAAAAACACATACCGTACTATTTTCTCCCTAGTAAAGTTTACACTTTTAAAAATTAACAGTATTGGTCATATACAAAAAAATTAACCTTCCATTAGACAAGTCTTATTTTACCTGTACAAAAGTATATTTGGGTGTACATTCTGTAAGAGAGAGGAAAGGAAACAGCAACGAATCAAGGATATTTTGTTAGCATGACTGACCTCTTCACAAAGACTAAAGTTGTAAAGATCCGAAAAAACGTATCTCTGCATTAGGCAGTCTTCAGAGTTCCAGAGTTCTCCCTGCAGTGTAAAACAACCAGATTACAACCGCGATAACAAATGCCTGCTTTAGAAATGCAGCATATATATATATGTCTGTTATTTCATCTGGGAAGCCTTTTAGGGTAACAAATAGACCAATCATTTCCAACATTTCTTGAAATTTGCCATAAAGTCAATGACTGTATCAATCTTCTGTACTTTCTGCAAAAATAGCAATACTGAGTATACATAATTTATAAGCGATAACAGAAAATCACCCTTAATTATAATGATATGAGTCTAATTCAGTGTTTATAGAGTTCCTGGCAGGCTGTGTGCATTGCTTATCTTACATCAACCCAGGAACAGTATGTAAATAACTAAGTGAATCTTTGATTATGCCACAAATCTTGTAGCTATAATTACAGGGCACAGTTAATATTATAAACAGATGGATTCATAAAGTTTAATTGTATTCTGTATTTCACAACAAAGCTGAATGATATATACATGGTTTAATCTGTGCTGAAGAAATTTGTGCCTCAAGCTTGGTAAAACTGATCCAATTCCCCCATCCACACATTCGAGGTAGATAAAGGAAGAAATGGCTGCACATCAATTGAAATCCAAAATGCTGTTTATTGATCACCAAAATGACATCAAAGGACACCAACACAACGGTCTTGTAGAAGCATTTCACACAGTACAGTTGTGCTTAATCATGATTAAACACAATTGTACTGTGTGAAACGCATCTACAAGACCTGTGTGTGTGTGTGTTCTTTGATGTCATCTTGGTGATCAATAAACAACATTTAGGATTTCAATCGATGTGCAGCCATTTCTTCCTTTATCTACTTACCCACGGAGGTGGGCCAGGGCTAGCACTTGGTTGGACATTACTATCAGGCACTAATTTATCAACCTGGAGTGGTGAGTCCTTCATTCTTGTCACACATTCGAGTTGAATGGCAGAATTCTCCCTGTTGTGTTATTGTATTCTGACAATGGGAATCTCCCGCTGTCAGAATATTACTATTATTATTATTATAGAATACACTGATAAGTACTACAGCCGATAGGCTGCATCCGCTGCTTGAAGCAAAATTCTCCAACAAGCTGGTTTATGAGAAGTCAATCGATAGGCTGACTTTTTATGAAAGGAACAGCCATAGATGAATCGAAGTTCGGCTGGTTTGATAGAATGACTTCTCAAGAACAAGAACAGAAAAAGAAGGATCAAAATGTCTCCAGTTCCTGCTGAACTTACAAAATTTCGATCCGTGTATGGCCAACTTTACTCCATCTCAGAAAATGTATTTTTGCTTTAATAGTGTTTTACAGGTGAACTACATGTTGCTAGTCTCAAAAAAGACATTTCAAACAGATAAACAAAATAATTCTATAAATCCAAATGCCATGAGGCATAGGGGAGGGCTGTATACTTTAAGTGGACCTTTAATAACTCGACATGAGTACATTCCTGGTATGTCACAATATTCAGCACCAGAATCACTTTTCAGAAAAGTTCTACCCTTTATTAGTTAAATGTAGTCTTTGAGCTTCAGGCAAGTGACTGCCTAGGTTGAGATTATATCATCAATCTGCTGCAGGCAGGAGAAAGCATTTCCTTTTTCACCCCTCTGCTCTCTCTCCCTGTAGTAATCAGACTACAAAGTTGTAACTACTGTATGTAGCAAGTCACAAAGTGAGAAGTTGTAGCAGTGGCTGATCTGTTTAACCACTTGACCTCCCAAAATTTTTACCCTCTTTACGACTAGGGCATTTTTTGCTATTCAGCAATGTGCTACTTTAACTGGCATTTGCTCGGTCATGTAACACTGAAATTTAAAAAAAAAAATGTTCACACAATTTTTATTTGCTATATAAACAAAAAAAAAAACATTTTGAAATAAAACATGTTTTTCTTAGTTTCTGTTTTAAAATTTTGCAACAAATAATCTTTCCTCATAAGTTTAGGCCAAAATGTAGTTGTGATGAAATGGTACATTTCTTTAGCAAAAGAAAAATTAATCAGTGTTTAGGCATTCGGGATGTACAGAATATTATGACTCTGGATTGCCTGAACAAAGATGGCTCCATCTTTCTAAAAAGAGAAAATCAGCTGTAGCAATTGTCAGGAGGTATGCTCTGACCTATGTGAGAGATTAAAATAGGAAATGTAGACTGCATTTGAATGCTTACTTGAGGCAGAACCCTCACAATATATAATGCCATTTTGAATGTTATATTTGTAACACTCCTAAGTTCTTTATTTAGGAGAACAGAGAGGAGCTTGAGGTTTTGGGTTATCCGTGAGTTAAATCTAGGCCCGTTCCCCACTCACCTGAACCTTGGTCTGCTGCAGCCATAAATAATTAATTTAGTGGCGTGGGGAGAACCACACCATTTTGTTTGTGTGGGGTCCCCCTAAAAATGTATATCTGGGATAAGGGTCTGGTATGGATTTTCATCATCCAGTGATGTTGATCCATCATCCATCACAATGAGCAACACCCTAAAAAACATGTGAGGACATGACAATCCATGCCATGACAACGATCTCCAATCATACTCCTGCCACTAATGACAGTTCCCTGCCCAACTGCTGAATGTCAACAAACCAGCCAGGGATGTTGAATGTCATTGACCATATATACTCATGACCATATGTGGTCAATGACATTACCTGGGATCCCTTGGCTGCTAGGTTTGCAAAAAAAAATCTACTGGAGAAGAAACTGTCATTTAGCAGCAATAATTTTTAGATGTCATTTTTGCTGGAGTACATCCTACAGGTTTCTTTCTTCATGTGCATGTTTAATGCATACCCCAAGCATAGTATGTACCAAATGCTTGCAAACTGGCCTCGAAAAAGGTTAGAAAAAACGTATTTTGTACTTCAGTGGGGTTCAGTTGCTATGTTTGGGGTTTGCAGATTTTTATATATAGTATTCGTCCAATGTCCAGCAAACCAAACTTTGAACAGTTTGCTCATCGCTATATGGGAAAAACTGTAACAAGAACTCTTCTGTCCTCAAAATCATCCTTATCTATTTATCGATCTACTTAAAATATCCAAGATCTTAGACTTCCCTTGTCTGTCCACATACATAGGCTCTACACCTCGAATTTTCTTAAAATTATTGCATAGAACCCTCTTGTGACCTCAAATAGTCTTCTATTTTTCATTAAAATGTACTGTATATGTTTACCCACATGACCCTATTCCCTAACTCTCAATATGGAAGTTGTTAGTAGTGTATATTAAGATCCAAACTTACCAGACTTTTCAACTCTAAATGTCCTTGAAGCATATTGAGATGTTTGATCTATCCACATTATGCAGTTCTGTTGTTGGAGGCAGCCCAACCACTTATATCTTTGCTATAATGTCACCCAATCTATTTAAGATAATAGAATTTCATGAACCTTTTAGTGCCACCATGATAACAACATGGTTTACAGCAATAAACAAGGTAAGGTATTTCCAAATATAATTATGCATTGAGCCAGAGCATCTTCAAACTTCAAGTGCTCATGTCTGCAATATACAGTAGATTAACCTATAGACCAACAAGGAGAACAGGTCTTTGGCATGTCCTCAGCATAAGTGAGGTCATATGGTACTTTCTGTACTTTTGTTGAAGTCTAGATGTAAATCAGATGTAGACAATAAACATGAAAACTAAAACTATGTTAAATAAAATAGCACTTTAAGGCATATACTATAAAATAAGATTTAATCCAAGATTACACTTATGACTGGATCTAATTCTATGTGCTGATGTAAATAACAACTTTTCTTGTAAGCAATCATGTGCCATCTGATAAATATGCCCATTTTTATGAAGTTTTAGGATAATATTGGAGTTTAAAATAATTATTGTGAGTAGCATAATTTTCCTATGCACAGTTGTGCAGTAAACTAATTGGAAGACATTGCATACAAACCTTGGTGTCATGTAGCCTAACACCCATCTACATAACATCAAAATATTTTATACATCAGCAAGATTAGTAGTACTACATGTTTATGTAAGCTTAACATCCCAAGGCAAGCCTGAGTGAGTATACAGATGGATGATAGAAGAGTTTGTAAATATACAATTGACAATGGTGGTAGACCAATGGCACTTATAACAAAAGCAGCCAAGCTATCAGAAGCACAGGGAGATACTTGAGGCTTACTTACATTCAAGAAAATATTGAAAAGGTTTATAGACAGCCTTGATCGCACATTCCTAAAGTACAAGACTGGTCTTCCAGGTCGAGGAATGGCATTGGCTTGATTAATCTACCCCAAAAAAACATGATATTGTCTAGAATGTCACACATAGTAAATGCAAGACAGAGAAATGATAAGGGATTTGTTATGTTGATATTATTTGGCTCAGAACATGGAGTGTACTTAGTCTGAAAAGATTGGAAGCGCTGAAGCAACTGAAATAAATAACGAAGACATAAAATATGCATTCAGACTAAATTAGATGGAAAGGAGGGAATAATGAAATCAAGGAGAACACTCAATATTGCACATTTCAAATCACGAATGTAAGTCTAGCACAGGTTTTAGAGCCATGTCACACAGTAGATTTGTAGCAGGTCTGTGACTGCTACAAATCGCTAGGAGTAGCAATTTATACTGATTTGTTGGTAGCTGCAGAATCACTAGTGTCATGTGTTCCAGCACAGCATCCTCATTGTGACACTGTTACAAATCGTTTATCATTAGTGATTTACAGCTACACAAAGAAAGTATAAGAAGTGAGTACTGCCAGCGATGGTGTCGCAAGCAGGAAATGTTCCAAAAACTAAATTGTTGAGCAAAGAAACAATAAGTTGCTGGGAACTGTTCCACTAAGATATAGCATAAAATATAACTGACCATTCTTTGACGACATAACACTATTAAAACAAATACAGTTGATTCTTTTCAATTGCTTAATAATGTAATGTGGCCCTTATAATACAAAACCATCAACTATACACTTCAGTACTGTCTGCTATGGCATTCAGAATACATACATTTAGAATGAACACAATATTTTTCTTTAATATCTACATGATAACCAGGATAGAAATGGGAATAAGTAGTCCTAGCTTTGAAAAGAACCTATACAGTGCTCAGCATAAATGAGTACACCCCAACAGATTTGGCAGAAAACCTTTAGGCCTCATGTACACTGCCAGGGATGAGCTTTATGTTCGAGTCGAACTCATGTTCGACTCGAACATTGGCTGTTCGCCAGTTCGCCGAACAGCGAACAATTTTGGGTGTTCGCGGCAAATTCGAAAGCCACGGAACGCCCTTTAAAAGTCTACGGGAGAAATCAAAAGTGCTAATGGGGATATTTATTATAGCAAAAAGTAAAAAATATTGCATTTTTTTCAAAATTGCTCTATTTTTGTTTATAGCGCAAAAGATAAAAACCGCAGGGGCGATCAAATACCACCAAAAGAAAGCTCTATTTGTGGGAAAAAAAGGACGCCAATTTTGTTTGGGAGCCACGTTGCACGACCGCGCAATTGTCAGTTAAAGCGACGCAGTGCCGAATCGCAAAAAGGGGCCTGGTCCTTTGGCTGCAAATTGGTCCGGGGCTTAAGTGGTTAAAGACTTATATACATGGTATTGTCATAAAAAGTGTTTGGGGACCTGGGTCCTGCCCCAGGGGACATGTATCAATGCAAAAATAGTTTTAAAAACTGCATTTTTTTCTGGAGCAGTGATTTTAATAATGCTTAAAGTGAAACAATAAAAGTGTAATATTCCTTTAAATTTCGTACCTGGGGGTGTCTATAGTATGCCTGTAAAGGGGTGCATGTTTCCTGTGTTTAGAACAGTCTGACAGCAAAATTACATTTCTAAAGGAAAAAAAGTCATTTAAAACTACTCGCGGCTACAATGAATTGTCGGGTCCGACAATACACATAACAGTTCATTGATAAAAACAGCATGGGGATTTCCCCACAGGGAAACCCCAAACCAAAATTTAAAAAAAAATGTGTGGGGGTCCTCCTAAATTCCATACCAGGCCCTTCAGGTCTCTTGTGTTTTTTAACCTTTTTGTCACTTTTTTTGGTGAAATGGTAGGGGTACATTTGTACCCCATTACCAATTCACACAGTGGGGGCTGGGATCTGGGGGTCCCCTTGTTGAAGGGGGCTTACAGATTCTGATAAGCCCCCCGCCCGCAGACCCCCACAACCACCGGGCAAAGGTTGTGGGGATGAGGCCCTTCTCACCATCAACATGGGGACAAGGTGCTTTGAGGGGCTACCTCAGCGTCATATCCAGAGGTTGTCTTTGGGAAATAGATGTATGAGTGCTGACAAGCAGACTAAGGACATGGATTACTGGAACCATGTCTTGTGGTCTGATGAGACCAAGATAAACTTATTTGGTTCAGATGGTGTCAAGTGTGTGTGGTGGCAACCAGGTGAGGAGTATAAAGACAAGGGTGTCTTGCCTACAGACAAGCATGGTGGTGGGAGTGTCATGGTCTGGGGCTGTATGAGTGCTGCCAGCACTGGAGAGCTACATTTCATTGAGGGAACCATGAATGTCAACATGTACTGTGACATACTAAAGCAGAGCATGATCCCTCCCTTCGGAGACTGGGCCGCAGGGCAGTATTCCAACATAACAATCCCAAACACACCTCCAAGATGACCACTGCCTTGCTAAAGAAGCTGAGGGTAAAGGTGATGGACTGGCCAAGCATGTCTCCAGACCTAAAACTTATTGATCATCTGTGGGGCATCCTGAAACGGAAGGTGGAGGAGCGCAAGGTCTCTAACATTCACCAGCTCCGTGATGTCGTCGAATTTACACTGTCATACAAGCTGTACACGCACTACTTTACATTGTAGTATAGTGTAATTTCTTCAGTGTTGAATCACCCCCCTTTAAAATAATCAAATGTTGATGCTTTGCAGCCTGAGATGAAGACAGACACAGTTTTTCTTTTATCCAGCTGTATTTACTAGTGCAACTTATAACATCTGAGTGAAGGATATAACACCAACATTTCAGTATTTTGTTGGACCACATTTTGCTTTATATACAGGCTTTAGTCTGTTGGGATATGTATCTATTAACTTTGCTCATCTAGACGTTGTAATATTTGCCCACTCTTCTTTGCAGAACTGCTCAAGTTCAGTTAAATTTGATGGTGACCGTTTTTGGACTGCAGTCTTCAAGTCATTCCACAGATTTTCAATGGGGTTTAAGTCTGGGCTCTGATTAAGCCATGCAAGGACATTCACCATTTTCTCCTTCAACCACTGTGTAGTCATTTTTTTCTGTGTGCTTTGGGTCATTGTCATGTTGGTAGGTAAACCCATTCCCATTGACAACTTTCTGGCACAGCAGATTTTCCTCAAGAATGTGATGGAATTTTACCCCGTCCATTTTTTCTTCTATCTTGACATGTGCTTTCAGTCCCTGCTGCAAAGAAACACCACCATAACAGGATATTACCACCTCCATAAAAAAAAGTCAGTCGCTACCAAACAACCTCAACCTCTCAAAATAAGTCCAGCAATAATCACCTAAGTGCAGTATATACTAAACATAAGTTCATAAAAATCAATTGATATACACATAGTGAATGTTAAAAATCCATATGAAGGTGTGCATAGTCATTTTTAGAGCCTTCAACCACTGTGTCTTCAAATTACACAGTGCTTAGAAATCCTACCTTTAGTGCTCCACCACAGTGTATACAAATTTCCCACTTACCAACCATACATGTTACACACGCCTTGGACATTTAAGGGTATCACCTGATATTACTCCTCAAATCACTGTTCTGATGATCCACATATATACTCCGGTATACAATTGCACCTACCACTGGTCCTCCAGATCTCCTTCTCTCATTACCAACCACCAGGACCCAGAAGAAAAGTGTAATATTCCTAGATAGTGTGATATCTTTTATTAAAAATGTAAAAAATATAAAAGCGAGTTTGTATTTCAGCGGCTCATAGTGAACTAACACAGCTGTGAATGATAGGTGATAACGGAGGGAGCAAGTTTTATTTTTATTTTATTTTATGAATGAGAAAATTCAAAAAAGATTACCATAGTATCATTTTGCACAGACGATATATTGGAATCCAAAACTACATAGATAAAATCACACATTGAAATAGAGGTTTAAAGCGGTCGTTAACCCACTTCTATTACATCATCCCATCCTCTCTGCCCCATTATAAGAAGTTTCCCTCTGCCTGTGTTCTGTAAAAAAAACTGCACGTTATACCCTGTTCTGTCTCCGGCTCATACCTTCAGTGGGCGGGGCTGAGCCCTCCAGCTGACGTCAGCCGGGGAAGAGATGGAGAGAGGAGACCTAGAGCACCGAGCCGCCTACAATCAGTTGAGAGGCGGGAGCGGAGCTCATACAGGTAGAATCGTGCAGTATCTTTACAGAACACAGGCACAGGAAAACTTCTGATAACGGTGCAGAGAGGATGGGATGATATAATAGAAGAAGATATGAGAGCACGTAGAGCAGAAGAAGCGGAGGGGGGGGGGGGGGGGCACATTGTACGAGCAGAGAGGGGAGGGAGGAGGAGGGGGGGATAAGGACACAGGAGACAGACACAGAAGAGCAGGCTGCGGCTGATGGAATCTTGCAAATACACTATGGTATCAGGGGCTCAGCAGTCATGATTATCGTGGTCCTTTTGCAGAGGGGAGGGCATAGCTAGGCAGGATCAGCCAGGTATTTCAGGTGATACAGGGTTCCAAATGACACAGCATAAGCACTGTGCTGTATAACATGCTTTAAGGGAACAGGATCTGTATTATTTTTTTGGTTAACTGAAATTTATGTTTTTCATGTTTTGATTTTTCACAAGTGGATTAATTAGAGAAATTAAGAAGATGTGACCTGTCGCTACCTTGATGTATCAATGGCATGCTTCCATCCCTGATTATATTTCAAAAATGGTACGGAAGGGAAATGGGACTTTAAATGAAGCATGTCATTGTGGGTATGAATGATAAATGTAAATAGATTTAATTAATTTTGATTTCAGTTAATGTCATTAACCCCTCGGGATGATCCATGATTGTTTTAGGCATACACAAAATACAATTAAATAGGATACAGGCATAATCATAAAAGATTAATATATTTGTATTGATAATCATAATTTTATGCAAACAAATCAATGCACATACATTGATGCAATTCTTACAGAGAAAAACAGAGTCATAAATTTGACAATCAAAATTACATAAATCACATGATATGGATACAAGTAAAATTAATTAAATTCAAGATAAAGATTTAATCCCACTTATATTTCAATCTTTTCTTTGTTTCAGTTTGTCTGACAATTATTACTTGATATATGTTCCTTTATAGAGATTTATTTTTGAAATTCATATGGCCATTCCCTTAGATTATCCTACCATTATCCCAGCACATGACTACAAAAGAAAAAAGGGGGAATGTATATCTCCATATACTGGGACTTTAGATGAAGCGCACAAGGAAAAGGGGGGGTGGTGCGCCTCCATCCCTATTTTGAATACAAAAAATTAGAAGAGTGTGGGACTTTAAGTGAGGCTAGACTCAAACATTAAATTCATGTACAATTAGAAATTTAATGTACATTGGTTGTCAAATTACACAGCATAATGTGTGTCAAACAGTAATTGAATACATATACAAAACGTCTTTAAGGATACATAATATACATATAATGAAGTATAAAAACATGATTGCCATAGTAAGGAAAGAGTTTTGCATAATGGATAAATGCAGCTAATAATATACAGTCAAGGTTCATGAGGATGGGGGTGAAGGTGGGGAAAAGTACCCCCACAGGCTCAACGCGTTTCGTCGGTTAACCGACTCATCAGGAGCAGATAAAAATATCTGTAAATGAATAGTAATAGAACATGCTTAGTCAAAAAAATCAAAATGTGGGAAATATCCCATAAAGTAAAAAATGTATAAGGATTATATGTATAAAAGAACAAAAAGACAAAAAAGTAATAGAGTCCACAAACTTACATCCCGTTAGGACAGTGGACCCCAACGATCCCACAGAGCAGGGGCAGCCCAATCGAACCTCACCCGGAGCTGAGGTATGTAGATGCGCCCACAAACAGGCCCACAGCGGAAGGTCCCCAGCCAACCGTCGAGTAGGTATATGGAGTATTGTGCCTAATATTGGCAAAAATCTGTAGGGTAATTAGAAAGTATTTAAGAAGATCTTACTAAGTGGTACATCCGGCAGTGCTAGCTGGCTAAAAAAGTGAATGGAGTGAAGTATATATACAAAGAAGAGCTAGTGAAGGTGAGTAAGCAAGTGTGAAGTGGGATATGGATGTGAGAAAGGAAAAAAGGGATGATAGCTTAGTGAGAAAATGTATATGAGAAAATAAACTGGTGGTAAAAAGGAATATATATGTGCGAGTGTGGAAATCAAAAAGGTGAAGTGTGTGGAAGTGTGGCATGTAGTGTTACCTTGTGTTGGCCGATGTGGGTAGTGCGTGTGCAGTACAGCGAGCAGTGCAGGCCGGTTGTCCAGTCCGTAGTGGATGGGGACCTCCAAGGGGGCCAGCTATATAGGGCGCACTTAACCAACGTCACGTGGGCACGGTGACGGGTGGGGAAAGCGCGAGCGCCGTTGGCGCCAAAACCGTCCCCATCCTTACAGCGGCCAGCTGGAAACTGCAGCAGGAACAGGCGGCGCCAAAGATTGACGCCGCTCGTGCGGCATATGCGTGACGTCGATACGCACGAGGCGTCGTCCCCATGACACCCAGTAAACAGGGGGGCGGCAGGGGGCGGCGACTGGTGCGGATCGCAGCTCCGAGGGAAGGAAGACAAAGGCACCCCCCGCAAAGCAGGCATGGGGAACAGAGTCCAACTGGGGTGGAAAGGATGTGGAACTAGAGTATAAAAATTATAAAAAATTGGGTACGGCGTAGCGTGAATATGCTTGAGTATTATCCCAGCCATAAAATGGGTGGATGAGTAATAGTTAAAAGGGGCAGCTATGTGCCACCCCATGTGTTGAAATTCTGCCTCCATCCCGGGTAATGCATACAAAAGAAAAAAGGGGGAATGTATATCTCCATATACTGGGACTTTAGATGAAGCGCACAAGGAAAAGGGGGGGTGGTGCGCCTCCATCCCTATTTTGAATACAAAAAATTAGAAGAGTGTGGGACTTTAAGTGAGGCTAGACTCAAACATTAAATTCATGTACAATTAGAAATTTAATGTACATTGGTTGTCAAATTACACAGCATAATGTGTGTCAAACAGTAATTGAATACATATACAAAACGTCTTTAAGGATACATAATATACATATAATGAAGTATAAAAACATGATTGCCATAGTAAGGAAAGAGTTTTGCATAATGGATAAATGCAGCTAATAATATACAGTCAAGGTTCATGAGGATGGGGGTGAAGGTGGGGAAAAGTACCCCCACAGGCTCGACGCGTTTCGTCGGTTAACCGACTCATCAGGAGCAGATAAAAATATCTGTAAATGAATAGTAATAGAACATGCTTAGTCAAAAAAATCAAAATGTGGGAAATATCCCATAAAGTAAAAAATGTATAAGGATTATATGTATAAAAGAACTGCATTTATCCATTATGCAAAACTCTTTCCTTACTATGGCAATCATGTTTTTATACTTCATTATATGTATATTATGTATCCTTAAAGACGTTTTGTATATGTATTCAATTACTGTTTGACACACATTATGCTGTGTAATTTGACAACCAATGTACATTAAATTTCTAATTGTACATGAATTTAATGTTTGAGTCTAGCCTCACTTAAAGTCCCACACTCTTCTAATTTTTTGTATTCAAAATAGGGATGGAGGCGCACCACCCCCCCTTTTCCTTGTGCGCTTCATCTAAAGTCCCAGTATATGGAGATATACATTCCCCCTTTTTTCTTTTGTATGCATTACCCGGGATGGAGGCAGAATTTCAACACATGGGGTGGCACATAGCTGCCCCTTTTAACTATTACTCATCCACCCATTTTATGGCTGGGATAATACTCAAGCATATTCACGCTACGCCGTACCCAATTTTTTATAATTTTTATACTCTAGTTCCACATCCTTTCCACCCCAGTTGGACTCTGTTCCCCATGCCTGCTTTGCGGGGGGTGCCTTTGTCTTCCTTCCCTCGGAGCTGCGATCCGCACCAGTCGCCGCCCCCTGCCGCCCCCCTGTTTACTGGGTGTCATGGGGACGACGCCTCGTGCGTATCGACGTCACGCATATGCCGCACGAGCGGCGTCAATCTTTGGCGCCGCCTGTTCCTGCTGCAGTTTCCAGCTGGCCGCTGTAAGGATGGGGACGGTTTTGGCGCCAACGGCGCTCGCGCTTTCCCCACCCGTCACCGTGCCCACGTGACGTTGGTTAAGTGCGCCCTATATAGCTGGCCCCCTTGGAGGTCCCCATCCACTACGGACTGGACAACCGGCCTGCACTGCTCGCTGTACTGCACACGCACTACCCACATCGGCCAACACAAGGTAACACTACATGCCACACTTCCACACACTTCACCTTTTTGCTTTCCACACTCGCACATATATATTCCTTTTTACCACCAGTTTATTTTCTCATATACATTTTCTCACTAAGCTATCATCCCTTTTTTCCTTTCTCACATCCATATCCCACTTCACACTTGCTTACTCACCTTCACTAGCTCTTCTTTGTATATATACTTCACTCCATTCACTTTTTTAGCCAGCTAGCACTGCCGGATGTACCACTTAGTAAGATCTTCTTAAATACTTTCTAATTACCCTACAGATTTTTGCCAATATTAGGCACAATACTCCATATACCTACTCGACGGTTGGCTGGGGACCTTCCGCTGTGGGCCTGTTTGTGGGCGCATCTACATACCTCAGCTCCGGGTGAGGTTCGATTGGGCTGCCCCTGCTCTGTGGGATCGTTGGGGTCCACTGTCCTAACGGGATGTAAGTTTGTGGACTCTATTACTTTTTTGTCTTTTTGTTCTTTTATACATATAATCCTTATACATTTTTTACTTTATGGGATATTTCCCACATTTTGATTTTTTTGACTAAGCATGTTCTATTACTATTCATTTACAGATATTTTTATCTGCTCCTGATGAGTCGGTTAACCGACGAAATGCGTCGAGCCTGTGGGGGTACTTTTCCCCACCTTCACCCCCATCCTCATGAACCTTGACTGTATATTATTAGCTGCATTTATCCATTATGCAAAACTCTTTCCTTACTATGGCAATCATGTTTTTATACTTCATTATATGTATATTATGTATCCTTAAAGACGTTTTGTATATGTATTCAATTACTGTTTGACACACATTATGCTGTGTAATTTGACAACCAATGTACATTAAATTTCTAATTGTACATGAATTTAATGTTTGAGTCTAGCCTCACTTAAAGTCCCACACTCTTCTAATTTTTTGTATTCAAAATAGGGATGGAGGCGCACCACCCCCCCTTTTCCTTGTGCGCTTCATCTAAAGTCCCAGTATATGGAGATATACATTCCCCCTTTTTTCTTTTGTATGCATTACCCGGGATGGAGGCAGAATTTCAACACATGGGGTGGCACATAGCTGCCCCTTTTAACTATTACTCATCCACCCATTTTATGGCTGGGATAATACTCAAGCATATTCACGCTACGCCGTACCCAATTTTTTATAATTTTTATACTCTAGTTCCACATCCTTTCCACCCCAGTTGGACTCTGTTCCCCATGCCTGCTTTGCGGGGGGTGCCTTTGTCTTCCTTCCCTCGGAGCTGCGATCCGCACCAGTCGCCGCCCCCTGCCGCCCCCCTGTTTACTGGGTGTCATGGGGACGACGCCTCGTGCGTATCGACGTCACGCATATGCTGCACGAGCGGCGTCAATCTTTGGCGCCGCCTGTTCCTGCTGCAGTTTCCAGCTGGCCGCTGTAAGGATGGGGACGGTTTTGGCGCCAACGGCGCTCGCGCTTTCCCCACCCGTCACCGTGCCCACGTGACGTTGGTTAAGTGCGCCCTATATAGCTGGCCCCCTTGGAGGTCCCCATCCACTACGGACTGGACAACCGGCCTGCACTGCTCGCTGTACTGCACACGCACTACCCACATCGGCCAACACAAGGTAACACTACATGCCACACTTCCACACACTTCACCTTTTTGCTTTCCACACTCGCACATATATATTCCTTTTTACCACCAGTTTATTTTCTCATATACATTTTCTCACTAAGCTATCATCCCTTTTTTCCTTTCTCACATCCATATCCCACTTCACACTTGCTTACTCACCTTCACTAGCTCTTCTTTGTATATATACTTCACTCCATTCACTTTTTTAGCCAGCTAGCACTGCCGGATGTACCACTTAGTAAGATCTTCTTAAATACTTTCTAATTACCCTACAGATTTTTGCCAATATTAGGCACAATACTCCATATACCTACTCGACGGTTGGCTGGGGACCTTCCGCTGTGGGCCTGTTTGTGGGCGCATCTACATACCTCAGCTCCGGGTGAGGTTCGATTGGGCTGCCCCTGCTCTGTGGGATCGTTGGGGTCCACTGTCCTAACGGGATGTAAGTTTGTGGACTCTATTACTTTTTTGTCTTTTTGTTCTTTTATACATATAATCCTTATACATTTTTTACTTTATGGGATATTTCCCACATTTTGATTTTTTTGACTAAGCATGTTCTATTACTATTTATTTACAGATATTTTTATCTGCTCCTGATGAGTCGGTTAACCGACGAAACGCGTCGAGCCTGTGGGGGTACTTTTCCCCACCTTCACCCCCATCCTCATGAACCTTGACTGTATATTATTAGCTGCATTTATCCATTATGCAAAACTCTTTCCTTACTATGGCAATCATGTTTTTATACTTCATTATATGTATATTATGTATCCTTAAAGACGTTTTGTATATGTATTCAATTACTGTTTGACACACATTATGCTGTGTAATTTGACAACCAATGTACATTAAATTTCTAATTGTACATGAATTTAATGTTTGAGTCTAGCCTCACTTAAAGTCCCACACTCTTCTAATTTTTTGTATCCCAGCACATGACTGGATACTTATTAGTCTCACTTCCGGTGGTTGCAATGCGCTCTGTCTCTTCCCCGCCTTCCATCATAACCACTTGATGGGGGCAGGGTTTGGCCTCTGCGCATCAGTGTCATGTTCAAACAAGCCCCACGAGCGGCGCCATTTTGATGCCGCGAGGCGGGAAATTGTTTTGTTTTTCCCACCATACGCCGCAGTGGAGATGGGCGGGTACCCACTGAGGTATAGATTACCTCAGGTGGATGGTTCTCTCACCTCTTATTTGCTGCATAGACATCGGTGCATGATGCTGGCGGGGATCCACCCCGGACTGGGGGTAATTTAGTTTGGACCGAGTGACAGTTCACTCCTCCACTGTGTTCCATAGGGAAAGGTTCATTTTGAGTAATCTTCATTCCTCACATGGGTAATTGATAGATATATTCCTCTCTCTCCTTACTTACATTCAACACACACACACTTCATCTTCAATGACTGATTGCACACTTGCACATCTTCTTTGGGGTGTGTTTTGACCCTCTTTTAATTTCTATATGACAAACATACACCTCAACTATACACACCCTCCAGACACTTCACCAAACACACACAATCCCCTTTTGTCCAACACACACACTTTTTGACCTATTTGCTTTATTTGCTTTTTTACATCCCAATTTTTGTTTAAATGTTTTTCACAGATTTTGGCCATATATACACACACAACATCCACGGGACAGGTGGTGAGCGTGTCTGGTTTGGTCCTTGGTTGTCGTTTCCCCTGGCCCTTTCTCCGATTATTCGGGGAGGTGGATGTTACCCTGCCTCAACCCCCGGGCGAGGCAGTTTGTTTCAGACCACCAAAAATCCCAGTGCTGGAGTTTTGCCCAAACCCATGGGCTAATTTGTAAGTATTTTTTTAAAAAGCGTTTTTTTCCAAAATTTTCTTTCTATTCAGAAGGTTTCACATATATTAATATTGATTCTATTCTATTGATTTTTTTTAGTAAAATACGTGCATCCCACCCCTGATGACTGGCAGGAATCCTAGAAACGCGTTGGATTATAAACTAAGGGTGCCGAGCTAAGTCTATATTTATCTTGAATTTAATTAATTTTACTTTTCTGAGTTTGTATCCATATCATGTAATTTATGTAATTTTGATTGTCAAATTCATGTATTTATCTGTAAGAATTGCATCAATTTATGTTCATTGATTTTGTTTGCATAAAATTATGATTATCAATACAAATATATTAATCTTTTATGATTTTGCCTGTATCCTATTTCATTTTATTTTGTGTATGCCTAAAACAATCATGGACTACCTCGAGGGGTTAATGACATTTAACCAAATCAAAATTAATAAAATGTGTCACGTACCTGGTGGTGCGAGCCCGAGATTGCAGGGAGAGGCCTCCCTTGCGTCTCCCACTCCTGGTCCCCTGGTGTGGGAACAGGAGAGACAGGAGTGAGGAGGAGCACGGGTGCCTGGCAGGATCAACAGACCGGTGGGAAGGAAACACAGGTTAGCTGAGCAGGCAGGATCTCTGAGAAGCAGGCTCACAGGTAAACTGGATAGCAGAGCTGGCAGGATCACAGGAAGCAGGCTCACAGGTAAACCGGATAGCAGAGCTGGCAGGATCGCAGGAAGCAGGCTCACAGGTAAACTGGATAGCAGAGCTGGCAGGATCACAGGAAGCAGGCTCACAGGTAAACTGGATAGCAGAGCTGGCAGGATCACAGGAAGCAGGCTCACAGGTAAACTGGATAGCAGAGCTGGCAGGATCACAGGAAGCAGGCTCACAGGTAAACTGGATAGCAGAGCTGGCAGGATCACAGGAAGCAGGCTCACAGGTAAACTGGATAGCAGAGCTGGCAGGATCACAGGAAGCAGGCTCACAGGTAAACTGGATAGCAGAGCTGGCAGGATCACAGGAAGCAGGCTCACAGGTAAACTGGATAGCAGAGCTGGCAGGATCACAGGAAGCAGGCTCACAGGTAAACTGGATAGCAGAGCTGGCAGGATCACAGGAAGCAGGCTCACAGGTAAACTGGATAGCAGAGCTGGCAGGATCACAGGAAGCAGGCTCACAGGTAAACCGGATAGCGGAGCTGGCAGGATCACAGGAAGCAGGCTCACAGGTAAACTGGATAGCAGAGCTGGCAGGATCACAGGAAGCAGGCTCACAGGTAAACTGGATAGCAGAGCTGGCAGGATCACAGGAAGCAGGCTCACAGGTAAACCGGATAGCGGAGCTGGCAGGATCACAGGAAGCAGGCTCACAGGTAAACCGGATAGCGGAGCTGGCAGGATCACAGGAAGCAGGCCCACAGGTAAACCGGATAGCAGAGCTGGCAGGAACCGGACAACGGCTTGGCAGGTAAGTTCACAGGCAAGCTTGGATAGCAGGGCTGACAGGAACCGGACAACGGCTTGGCAAACAGGTTCACAGGTAAGCTTGGATAGCAGAGCTGACAGGAACTGGACAATGGCTTGGCAAACAGGTTCACAGGTAAGCTTGGATAGCAGAGCTGACAGGAACTGGACAATGGCTTGGCAAACAGGTTCACAGGTAAGCTTGGATAGCAGAGCTGACAGGAACTTGGACACAGGAAACGGAACCACGGACTGGACTGGAACCAACAGGTGAACAGGCTCGTTACAGAGGGTCAGACTGCAGACTGGACAAGGGCTGAGCAAGGAACCAAAGTTCATCAAAAGTCAGGTAATAGATCTGAACCAGGGCAGGGTACAATGGATCAGGCAGGAGGATGGTCACTGGAAGCCGGGGTCGGGTACAGGCAGAAAGCAGGATAGTCTTAATGGCAAGCCGGGTCAAAGGAACAGGTATACAGGATCAGGTCTCACTTTAACACACCACAACGCTGTAGAGCAGACAGCAAAGACCGTCTGCTCAAGTCAGGCTTAAATAGGCCGGCTGGTGCTAACTAGGGCGCGCGCCCGTCTCCTTGTGCGCGGTTGTGCACGTGCCCGCGCCCGGGCGCGCATGCGCATGCGCAATGGAATCTGAGGGCCAGGACGGCCCGGGTTTAGATTTCTGGCAGGATCTTCATGACATTGCCCCCCTCCTAGGGGCAACCTCCGGGTGCCCCTCTGGGCAAATCTCTCAGGATGAGCTCTTTTGAAGGCTTGAACTAGACTCTTAGCATGGATATTACACTCGGGCTCCCAGGAATTCTCTTCAGGACCATATCCTTTCCATTTGATTAAGAACTGGTTCTGATTTCTCCTTTTTCTAACATTTAGTATGGCCTCTACCTCATATTCTTCCTCGCCATCTACCAAGACTGGATCTGGGGGTACCGTCCTTCTGTTGGGAAAGGGGTTGGAAGTGGAAGGTTTTAACAGGGAAACATGAAAGACTGGATGGACCTTGAGGGAATCAGGAAGTTCCAACTCATAGGCTACTTCATTAATCTTCCGTTTGACTGGAAAGGGACCCAAGAACTTAGGGCCCAGTTTCTTTGAGGGACAAGCCAACTTCAGGTTCAAGGTGGAGAGCCATACTGTGTCACCTGGTGCCAGTATCAATTCTCCACGCCTTTTTCGGTCAAAGACTGTTTTGTTATGTTCCTGGGTCCGAGCCATGGTATCCTGCAGGAGTTGGTTATTGGAAGCAAAGAAGTCAATCTTCTCCTGGACTGCGGGCACAGTACATTCAGGAAGAGAATTGGGCAGGAATGAGGGGTGAAAGCCATAGTTGGCGAAGAAAGGTGTCTGTTGGGTGGCCGAGTGGATAGCGTTGTTATATGCAAACTCGGCAACCGGCAACAGGGAGATCCAATCGTCTTGGGAGAAGGAAGAAAAGCATCGAAGATATTGTTCCAGAGTCTGATTGGTTCTTTCGGTCTGCCCATTGGTTTGAGGGTGATAAGCGGAAGAAAACGATAGCTCAATGTTGAGGGCCTTGCAGAGTGATTTCCAGAACCGAGAGGTAAATTGTACCCCTCGGTCGGACACTATGTTGGCTGGTACCCCATGAAGTCTGATGATTTCTCGGATGAACACTTGTGCGGTTTCTGAGGCAGAAGGGGTACCCTTCATGGGAACAAAGTGTGCCATTTTTGACAGACGATCAACTATCACGAAGATCGTAGTGTGGTCCTCTGCTGGGGGCAGTTTTACAATGAAATCTATGGACAGCATTTTCCAGGGACGATCTGGGACTGGTAATGGCTTGAGTAAGCCCCAGGCTTTGGTTCTGTGACTTTTGCTCCGAATACACACAGTACATGTTTCCACAAATTTCCTGCAGTCTTCCCTTAGCTGGGGCCACCAGAAGGTACGTTGTACCAATTCAGTGGTCTTGGTGACACCAAAGTGTCCAGCAAGCTTGTGATCATGGCACAATTCCAGGACGGTTACCCGCAGACCCTCGGGAATGAAAATCTTATCCCCATGCCACAATAGCCCATCCTTGGCCTGCAATCCAGGACCGGGAGTGGGTAAGAGGCCACTGGAAGCCCGCCTGAGCTGGGACCGTAGGTCTTCCTGTAGCAGGAGAAAGTTTCCAGGGGCAAGGATAGTGTCTGGAGGGGAACCATCCTGGGATTTGTGATACATACGAGACAGAGCGTCCGGCTTCGCATTTTTGGAACCCGGACGATATGTCACGTGAAAAGTAAAACGAGAGAAAAATAAGGCCCAACGGGCCTGTCTAGGTTTTAACCTCTTGGCAGTTTTTAAGTACTCTAGATTCTTGTGATCTGTGAAGATCAGGATTGGGTGAATAGCCCCTTCTAGCAGGTAACGCCACTCCTCGAGGGCGGTCTTTATGGCCAGTAATTCCCGATCCCCCACATCGTAGTTCTTCTCGGCTGGGGACAATTTCCGTGAGAAGAATGCCACGGGGTGTAGCAGGGCTTTGATGCCCTGTCTCTGGGACAGGATGGCCCCTACAGCTATCTCTGAAGCATCCACCTCGAGGACAAAGGGCAGAGAAGGATCTGGATGCTTCAGGATAGGAGCTGAGGTAAAGAGCCCCTTGAGGGCCTCGAAGGCCCCTTGGGCCTCAGGGGACCAATGAAAACGGGTACCTTGCTTGGTGAGTTGAGTAATGGGCGTCACTATGGCCGAGAATCCCTTGATGAATTTGCGATAAAAATTGGCGAAGCCAATGAATCGCTGGATCCCCTTTTTATCTGCAGGAACTGGCCAGTCCAGGATGGCTGAGATTTTCTGGGGATCCATCCGGATGCCTCTACTGGAGATGATCAGACCTAGGAAGGGTATGCTTTCTACCTCAAAGAGACATTTTTCTGCCTTGGCATAAAGGCCATGTTGCCGAAGACGGCCCAACACACTTTTAACATGTCCACGATGCAGCTCTAGGGAGGAAGAGAAAATTAGTATGTCATCAAGATAAACAACAGCAAAAACATCAAGGAAGTCCCGAAGCACATCATTTATGAAGGACTGGAAGGTAGCGGGGGCGTTACAGAGTCCAAACGGCATCACCAGGTACTCGAAGTGCCCAAATCGAGACCGAAATGCCGTCTTCCATTCGTCCCCATCCTTTATACGTATTAAATTGTATGCCCCTCTGAGGTCCAGTTTAGAAAAGATGGAGGCCGTACCAAGCCTCTGAAACAGTTCAGGTACCAGGGGAAGCGGGTAGCGATTTTTAACTGTGACCTCGTTTAGGGCACGGTAGTCCACACAGGGCCTTAGAGAATGGTCCTTCTTCTCTACAAAAAATATTCCTGCACCTGCAGGAGACGTAGACGGGCGGATAAACCCTTTTTTCAGGTTATCATCTATATAGTCCTTTAATTTTCCCTGCTCCACCTCTGTTAATGGGAAGACCCTACCGAAAGGAATCTTGGCCCCGGGAAGAAGTTCAATGGGACAGTCATAGGGTCTATGGGGTGGCAGCACATCTGCCCTTTGTTTGCTAAACACATCCAGGTAAGCATGGTAGACTTCAGGGATGGACTGGCGTAGACCTGCCTCGTTTTCGAGGCAGAGCAGAGCAGAGGGTCCTGCGGGGACCAAGAAGCCGCAGGACCTTTGGCAGTAGGGAGAAGAAAAGGCCACCTCTCCTGTGGACCAGTTGATGACCGGGTTGTGTGCTTGCAGCCAGGGGATCCCTAGAATGACTGGAAACAGGGGGGAAGAAATTATGTCCAAACATAACAGTTCTTGATGTGACTCTGAGATCACTGTGTGCAGCGGGGCAGTCTCCTGAGTCACTGGGCCAGATTTGATGGTAGATCCATCTGCCAGGTGGACAGACAGGCCTTGTTTTCTCAGGCGGAGAGGAATTCGATGCCGGGCAGCAAAAGCAGAGTCCATAAAGCAACTACAAGCACCAGAGTCAATGATAGCTGTGGTTTGTAGGGTCCTTCCTGAGAACTGGAAGGAGACAGAAAGGGCAAGATGAGATGAAACCCCGGTCACAGGATCCACATAACTGGAGAGAATTGTAGGGAACTTACGGAGTTTAGCCGGGCAGTTCCGGACATAATGACCAGGCTCTCCGCAATACAGGCACAGATTGTTGCTGCGGCGTCTCTGACGTTCTGCTGGGGTGAGAGAAGGCCGCAGGAGTCCAAGTTGCATGGGTTCTGATGCTGAAGAGGGATGAGTAGGTTTAACAGAGGGAGCAGTGCGGAAATGACTTGGACCCCTGGGGAGCATCCAGGTAGGTTTTGGGGACCCCAAAGTTCGTTCGGCCCTACGCTCCCGTAGGCGCCGGTCAATTTGGATGCTTAGGTCTATGAGGGAATTCAGGGTCTGGGGTACCCCCACTCTGGCGAGCTCGTCTTTGAGTGCGTCTGAGAGGCCCATGCGGAATTGGTGACGGAGGGCAGCATCGTTCCAGTCGGTGTCGGCACCCCAACGCCTGAACTCAGCCACATAGTCCTCTGCTGGTCTTCGACCCTGTTGGAGAGAACGTAAGGCGGCCTCCGCAGTGGTTGAGAGTTGGGGGTCCTCATAAAGCTGCGCCATGGCATCAAAAAAGGTGGAGAGACTGGTCAATGCTGCATCCTTTTGTTCCACGAGACGGTGGGCCCAGATTTGGGGATCCCCAGTCAGTAGGGCTATCACAAAACCCACCTTGGTGGTCTCTAAAGAGAAAGTCCTGGGTTGCAGGGCAAAATGGAGTTCACAAGAGTTACGGAAAGTTCTGAAGCTACCACGGGTACCCGTAAATTTCTCTGGGATAGGTACCTTGGGCTCAGGTGGTAGCATCACTATAGTCTGGGTAGGTGCAGGCCCCGTTGGGGGTATTGCCGGGTGAGGAGGTCCTTGGGTACTGGATGGACCAGACAGGGCCAGTACCCGTTCCTCCAGCCGGGTGTAACCCTGCTGGAGGTTCTTCACCGCTTCGGTCAGACCTGCCAGGTGTTGGCCTAGCCCCTCCATGGCGGGGGCTCCCTGCTCGGGCTCAGACATGGCTGTCTGCTACTGTCACGTACCTGGTGGTGCGAGCCCGAGATTGCAGGGAGAGGCCTCCCTTGCGTCTCCCACTCCTGGTCCCCTGGTGTGGGAACAGGAGAGACAGGAGTGAGGAGGAGCACGGGTGCCTGGCAGGATCAACGGACCGGTGGGAAGGAAACAGGTTAGCTGAGCAGGCAGGATCTCTGAGAAGCAGGCTCACAGGTAAACTGGATAGCAGAGCTGGCAGGATCACAGGAAGCAGGCTCACAGGTAAACCGGATAGCAGAGCTGGCAGGATCACAGGAAGCAGGCTCACAGGTAAACTGGATAGCAGAGCTGGCAGGATCACAGGAAGCAGGCTCACAGGTAAACTGGATAGCAGAGCTGGCAGGATCACAGGAAGCAGGCTCACAGGTAAACTGGATAGCAGAGCTGGCAGGATCACAGGAAGCAGGCTCACAGGTAAACTGGATAGCAGAGCTGGCAGGATCACAGGAAGCAGGCTCACAGGTAAACTGGATAGCAGAGCTGGCAGGATCACAGGAAGCAGGCTCACAGGTAAACTGGATAGCAGAGCTGGCAGGATCACAGGAAGCAGGCTCACAGGTAAACTGGATAGCAGAGCTGGCAGGATCACAGGAAGCAGGCTCACAGGTAAACTGGATAGCAGAGCTGGCAGGATCACAGGAAGCAGGCTCACAGGTAAACTGGATAGCAGAGCTGGCAGGATCACAGGAAGCAGGCTCACAGGTAAACCGGATAGCAGAGCTGGCAGGATCACAGGAAGCAGGCTCACAGGTAAACTGGATAGCAGAGCTGGCAGGATCACAGGAAGCAGGCTCACAGGTAAACTGGATAGCAGAGCTGGCAGGATCACAGGAAGCAGGCTCACAGGTAAACCGGATAGCGGAGCTGGCAGGATCACAGGAAGCAGGCTCACAGGTAAACCGGATAGCGGAGCTGGCAGGATCACAGGAAGCAGGCCCACAGGTAAACCGGATAGCAGAGCTGGCAGGAACCGGACAACGGCTTGGCAGGTAAGTTCACAGGCAAGCTTGGATAGCAGGGCTGACAGGAACCGGACAACGGCTTGGCAAACAGGTTCACAGGTAAGCTTGGATAGCAGAGCTGACAGGAACTGGACAATGGCTTGGCAAACAGGTTCACAGGTAAGCTTGGATAGCAGAGCTGACAGGAACTGGACAATGGCTTGGCAAACAGGTTCACAGGTAAGCTTGGATAGCAGAGCTGACAGGAACTTGGACACAGGAAACGGAACCACGGACTGGACTGGAACCAACAGGTGAACAGGCTCGTTACAGAGGGTCAGACTGCAGACTGGACAAGGGCTGAGCAAGGAACCAAAGTTCATCAAAAGTCAGGTAATAGATCTGAACCAGGGCAGGGTACAATGGATCAGGCAGGAGGATGGTCACTGGAAGCCGGGGTCGGGTACAGGCAGAAAGCAGGATAGTCTTAATGGCAAGCCGGGTCAAAGGAACAGGTATACAGGATCAGGTCTCACTTTAACACACCACAACGCTGTAGAGCAGACAGCAAAGACCGTCTGCTCAAGTCAGGCTTAAATAGGCCGGCTGGTGCTAACTAGGGCGCGCGCCCGTCTCCTTGTGCGCGGTTGTGCACGTGCCCGCGCCCGGGCGCGCATGCGCATGCGCAATGGAATCTGAGGGCCAGGACGGCCCGGGTTTAGATTTCTGGCAGGATCTTCATGACAATACATTATGGCTTAAATCTGCAGGAAGACTATTTTTTTGCATTTTTGCATTTACTACCGCTTTAATGGCCTGGCCTACCCTTTCACCAAGTAGCAGGTTATATAATTCTTAGGGATAGCTGACTAATATGATAAATGTGTGTGCAACTACAGCACTTTGGCTGAACTCCCAAAGGTGCAATAATACCTATATGGCTGCAGCTTTACAGTGCTCAACAATCACGTGTTGATAGAGAGACTGTCCCCAGCAAGCAAAGCCAGCAGAAGTTGGTGGTGTTGGAAAGGAACGTGTAATCCTTTCCTCCTAAGGAGGTAAGATATGATGATAATGAGGTCTGACAAGCCCCTATTTAATTCACAGCATAACTAAAAAGAATTTCTGAGTTGTCGTCAGATTCTGTGACTCATGAGAAGACCTACATCCTGTTATCCTGTGTTTGACCTGATTTGGCTCCTAACTCCACTGTATCCTGATTTCCTGTTGCTAACCTTGACTTGTATTCTGACTTTGTTCTTTGCCTGCTGTTTTTGTACTTCAGCTGCCTGTCTAAAATCGACTCCAGCCTGACTTCTGACCCTCCTCCTGCCTTCTGAATTGGTACCTCTGCTGCCCGGCTGTTGCTTACTCTGGCTTATCTTGACTATGGCTTAGATTTCTGCATCTGTAAGTTGCTGTTCTCCCTCTAAGTGCCTGTATGCTACACAAGTTTCAGTATAAGCATTAACAGCATCCCAGCAGTATCCAGACTGTTATCTGACAACTAGGGATGAGCCGAGCACCCCCCCGGTTCGGTTTGCGACAGAACATGCGAACGGACCGAAAGTTTGCGCGAACATTCAAACACCGTTAAAGTCTATGGAACCCAAACGTGAAAAATCAAAAGTGCAAATGTTAAAGGCCAATATGCAAGTTATTGTCCTAAACAGTGTTTGGGGACCCGGGTCCTGCCCCAGGGGACATGTATCAATGCAAAAAAAAAGTTTTAAAAACTTCAGTTTTTTCGGGAGCAGTGATTTTAATAATGCTCAAAGTGAAAAAATAAAAGTGAAATATTCCTTTATATATCGTACCTGGGGGGTGACTATAGTATTTCTGTAAAGTGGCGCATGTTTCCCATGTTTAGAACAGTCCCTGCAAAAATGTAATTTCTAAAGGAATAAAAGTCATTTAAAACTGCTTGCGGCTGTAATGTAATGTCGGGTCCCGGCAATATGGATGAAAATTATTGAGAAAAATGGCATGGCATTACCAGGCCCTTTGGGTCTTGTATGGATATTAAGGGGAACCTGGCACTCAAATTAAAAAAGAAAAGGCATGGGGCCAAACAAGACAGGGACTGTAGGTTTGTTCTTAAATTGAATCTGTTTGTAATTTGGAACAGGTACATTTTGTAAGTGTAGCTCCAGCCAAAAAATCTATTTTTAAGCTTTTTGGATAACATAGTGAAGGGCTATCAACCCTGTAACATTTGTTTTGCTGTCTGTGCCCCTGTTCAGAAGATTTCACCTCACTTTCTGTCCCAATGACAATTGGATTTTGAAAATTTGGGGTTATTAGGGAAACAAGGATTGGTGATAAAGCATCAGTGGAGACACCTTTTTCCCATATTAACTCTTACAGGAGAAAATTTCCCTTCCTAGCGGTAGATTTCCTCTCACTTCCTGTTGTCTCCCTCCGTTTGTAAGTAGGAGTCATTTGTAAGTTGGATGTTTGAAAGTAGGGGACCGCCTGTATATACTATACGGCCTGCCCTATATACTCTGCAGAAAATCGGGCCTTAGGTGTTGGTGGTACCAGAACACTGTAAGCCCTTACAGTTACTCTTGGTGGGCACTGGAACGGGCCCTGCTGTGAAATATAATATCAAGAATTGTAATTACATGCCCTGTTTAACAGGGGCAGAAAAATTGGGCCTTAGGCGGTGGTGGTGGTGGCACAACACTGTAAAGCCTCACAGATACTTTTGTTGAGCGCAGGAACAGGCCCTGCTGTGAAATATAAGAGCAAGTATTGTAATTACACTCCCCTGTTAAACAGGGGCAGAAAAATTGGGTCTTAGGCAGAGGTGGTGGTGTCACAACACTGTAACCCCTCACAGATTCTGTTGTTGAGCGCAGGAATGAGCCCAACTGTGAAATATTAGAGCAAATATTGTAATTACATGCCCCTGTTAAACAGGGGCAGAAAAATTGGGCCTTAGGCACTGGTGGTGGTGCCACAACACTACAACCCCTCGCAGATACTCTAGTTGAGTGTAAGAACCAGCCCTGCTGCAAAATATTACAACAAAAATTATAATTATACGCCCCTGTTAAACAGGGGCAGAAAAATTGGGCCTTGGTGGTGGTGCCCTGAAACAAAAATGTTCTTAGAAGCTATCAACATGAACATTGAGGAGGAATAGGATAATCACTCAGCATAACAGGATAGTCACTCAGCATAGGCAATCTTCAAGGGATCTCACATTCATATACAAATTAATTGGTTACATCAGTATCAGGTGCTTGGTAGCTGGTGATCCAAGACTGATTCATTTTTATGAAGGTGAGCCTGTGGACAGGCACACTCTGTGATCGGTTACAAAGCCTCCAGCAGCACTGAATGTGCGTTCAGAAAGAACCCTGGATGTAGGACAGGCCAGGAGCTCAATTGCATATTGTGCAAGCTCTGGCCAGTGATCCATCCTCAAGACCCAGTAAACCAGTGGACTTTCGGTTGGAAAGGTCTCCGAGTCTGATCTTGCCCCTAGGTATTCCTGCACCATGTAAATCAGACGCTGGCGATGGTTGCTGGAACCGATCAGACCTTGGGGCTGCGGACTAAAGAATTGTCTGAACGCATCGGTCGGACAGCCACCTTCTCCATCGCTCCTTCTGTGATTGACCGAAGCCTCAGCAGCACGTTGTCCAGGTTGCAAGGCCTCCCGAAGATTTTTCTTCTGCTCCCTCTGCAAAGGCTGGATAAGTTACGCAACCTTACCCTTGTAACGTGGATCAAGAAGGGTTACCAGCCAGTAATGATCCCTCTCCTTGATACCATGAATCCGAGGGTCCTTTCACAGGCTTTGCAGGATCAGGGAGGCCATTCAACAAAGGTTTTCTGAGGCATTTGATCCGGAGTCCTCTGGGTCACTAAGGATGACATGTTCCACTGCCACCTCCTCCCAGCCATGTACAAGTCCATGGGTTTCTGGGGACTGAAAACGATCCCTTGAAGACTGCTGCTGATGCTGAGGGCTAGGCTCCACCTCCACACTGACACAATCCTCATCCTCCTCCTCCTCCCCTTCCTGTGTGATTGGTGGGCCCGCAGGAATACTGTCTGGATAAAGGGGGCCTTGAGAGGTAAAGAAGTCCTCCTCTTCCTCCCTCTGTTCTGCCTCAAGTGCCCTGTCCATTATTCCAGGAAGCGTGTGCTCCAACAGGAAGACAAGAGGGACAGTATCACTGATGCATGCAATGTCACTGCTCACCATCCTTGTGGCCTCCTCAAATGGTGACAGGACAGTGCATGCAACCTTGATCATGCACTGATGATGATGGCGAAAAAAAGCCAAGCTCCCCCGACCCTGTCCTGGTGCCATACTCATTACTCATCAGACAGCAATCCACTGCAATGTCGTAGTGCATTATGGGGCATGACGTGCTGCTTGAATTTTGCACGAACGCCCCACAATGTTCGTATTTCGATGAGCGATCAAACAGCCAATGTTCAAGTCAAACTCATGTTTGACCCGATCATAAAGCTCATCCCTACTGACAACCCACTATGTCGGGACCTACCGCAGACACCCTTGTTACTCCTTGTCCTGCTACATCCTGTCAACAACTCCAAGGGGTGTTGGACAGGAAGAGAGAAGAGAAGAGAAGCCCTCTCATCAGCTCAGCCTCTATCAGGTATGTGACAAAGGCATTCATGGTGATAATGTATTTGACAAGAGAAAACCAGCCCAGCCTAAGACACATTGACAGAAAGTAGATCAGCTAGAAAGGAATGCAGAACATCTTAAACCCTATTTAGCCCAGGATCTGCTAAGACTCTTTATAATCCCAGTCCTAAATGGCTGTCGAAGTGTAAAACAGTCTAGAAGCAAACACACATCTGTGAGTTTGGTTGTAGACCTACCAAAGCCAAATTCTGTACACAATCCATAATCCGTAATTCCTGCAAAGGTGTTCCATTACCAAAACATGGTTACACTAATGTATATGAAATGACATTCAGTGGGACACCAAACATGTCTACATTACAAGGTGCACAACGTTGATGGGACCCATTACACATTACATTAACTTTCTTACCTAAGAGAAAACTACATAGCCTCTTTGAAGACAGCCACCATATTGTAAACTCTGTTGCATTCCTGTTTGGAAGTGGCAGCAAGTGCTACAGACGTTTATTTTTTAAAAGATCAGAAATAAAACTGCAGATGTCATGAATGGTGCTTGTCTCCATTAAAACACGTGGTGGCAGTTGCTGTGTGTGGGGTGTGTGGCTGTGTGTGTGTAGGGTTAACTATGGAGTTAAAACATGAAGTGCAACATATAGTGACATGTTCTTGTATATACTATATGGTCTTTTACATTTTATCCAACCTATGTTTGGTTTGTGTTCTGTTTTTTCATCTATTGATTAATATATATTTTAATGAACAGTCTTAAAAAGTAATACATTGTAACTTAAATACTGATTTCTTCATTTTAATTTTGAGTTTGCTTTAAATTTACCTTTTTTAGCATGTAGATTGCTAAACCTCATCTGAGATCATAAAACCTTGTCCTACATAAAAATGGAGCAATTTTTCATTATTGACAAACTGTACTGTCATAATATCATGGCCTTTCAGGTCATCGTCTTTGAAAGTCAGCCATGACAATATCACAATGATAACTAGAACAAATGTTTATAATTTATACATGTTAAGGTAGCCAATCATCAAGTGCAGTTTCATGTGTATAGTGACATGCCTAATATCTAAGTCAAATAAATAGTACAGGCGAGAAAGGACATTTGGTCCACTTATACATGTAACTTATTAATCACAAAAAATGAGGATAGATTAGTATCACATTAAAATGGATTGGACAGGCAGAAACTGAATACAAAGCTGTAAAATGGCATTAATGAAGGTAAGACTATATAAAACAATAACACTGTGTTGCAACAAAGACAAATCCCCCCCAAAAGCATTGGCTTTGTTTTTTTTAAGTCCCCCCCAAAAGCATTGGCTTTGTTTTTTTTAAAAACAATACAAAAAGCAGCGCGGCTTTTTGTATTGTTTTTGTTTTTTTTAATTCTTAGTAGGATAGAGTCAACTTTTACAGACATAATTATGCACATAAAGAATACAAAATAGAATTTAAAACTGAGTGGGGTCCCCTCCCTCCTGAACTATACCAGGCCACATATCCTCAATATGGGGGGTGTTTTGCAGACCCCCCCCCCCCTCCCTTCAATATAAGCCTTCAAAATGGGCATTTTTGATTTTTCAAGTTTAGGTCCCATAGATTTTAATAGGGTTCAGAGTTTTTGCAATTTCTTGTTTAGGGATGATGGCACCTCCATAGCACTCTATATAAAAAAAGGGAACTACAGTAAAAGCTTTGTTTGAGAGTAACTTGGTTTGAGAGCGTTTTGCAAGACAAGCAACATTTTTTAATACATTTTGACTTGATATACAAGCGATGTCTTGATATACAAGTAACGTCATGTCACAGCTGAGTATAAAAGAGAAGAGAGGCACCTCTAAGTGTAGCAATACTGTTACATTTAATGAAGGTACAACATTTAGCAACTCACATGGTTGATGATTAAAACAGGCATATCTAAGTATGCAGGCATCTGGGGTAAAGCTGTCCACATAGACATCCTCTGTACCGCCATCAACGTCATCCCTTCCACGCTGCACTTCATGAGTGCTTCAAGCCTTTCTTTCAGGATAGTCTTCCTGGTCACGATTGCAGACTGACAGCGGTTTGAGCCGGCGGTGCGGAGGATGGTCTATGTGGACAGCTTTACCCCAGATACCTGAGTTGCTAAATGTTGCACCTTCATTAAATGTAAAGGTATTGCTACACTTAGAGGCACCTCTCTTCTCTTTTATACTCTGTAGCTCCTGCCGGATTGTGCTTCTAATCCCGTTGTGGAGGCTGCCATTTGTGAATGGATATTTTATGGTTACAAAACCTATCACATTGCTATAATCTTTTTATATGGACTATAAACGAAAAGACCTATGAATAAATAGTTGTGGAACGAATCACCTGAGTTTCCGTTATTTCTTATGGGGAAATCCGCTTTGATATACAAGTGCTTTAGATTACAAGCATGTTTCAAACATTCCTTTGAATATGGTTCATGTATATAAAGATACAGTATAGAGATATGATACAATAGGACATGGTTCATTCTGATTTATAAGTAGCTAATTATCTTTTACAGGAAATATCTTCCCAAGAAATGTATCAAATCATTTTTAAATATTTTTTTTTATTATTTATTATAAGACACAAGTATCTGTGTGTTGGCTTTCCACCCATAATACAACCTGATTGCACAATTTTTCTAGTCTCCTGTAGATTTGCCAAAATTATGTAAGCAAAAGTTTACCTGAACAATCCATTTCATTTATGTCCAGTCAGGCAGGTTTTTTTTACTACTTTATTATTATTATTGGATATTGTACAAGAAAATTGTAATGTTTATGATCTGTTTTTAATGGATTTTTTATGGCCCAATTATTTACAGACAGAAAATACAAATTAAATTTTCTAGGAATCTTTATCCTGAATAGGTACATCTTTGGAAGACTGACATTAGGTACTATACAAGCATCAAATAGTAATTAGTGTATGTGCATTTACAGTATTGACAAAAACCTTCGAACGGACCGAAAGTTCGCGCGAATTTTCGAACCCTATACGTTATAATGGACGCGAACGTTCGAAATCAAAAGTGCTAATTACAACGGCCAATATGCATGTTAATGTCATAAAACAGGTTTGGGGACCCGGGTCCTGCCCCAGGGGACATATATCAATGCAAAAAGAACTTTTAAAAACTAACGTTTTTTCGGGAGCAGTCATTTTAATGATGCATAAAGTGAAAAAAAAAAAGTGAAATTTTCCTTTAAATATGGTACCTGGGGGGTGTCTAAAGTATGCCTGTGAAGTGGCATGTGTTTCCCGTGTTTAGAACTGTCCTTGCACAAAATGACATTTGTAAAGGAAAAAAAGAAGCCATTTAAAACCACTTGCGGCTTTAGGTTTGTTCTTAAGTAGAATCTGAACAGGTACATTATGAAGTGTAGCTCCATCCCAAAAAAATATATTTTTAAGCTTTTTGGAGAACATAGGGAGGGGTTATCACCCCTGTAACATTTGCTGTCTTTGCACATCTGTTCAGAACATGTCACCTCACTTTCCGTCCCAATGACAAATGTTTTTGGAAAAGTGGGGTTTTAATTGAAACAAGGATTGGTGATAAAGTATCAGTAGAGAGGAGATACCTTTTTCCCAAATTAAATCTAACAGGATAGAATTTCCCTTCCTAGGGGTAGATTTCCTCTCACTTCCTGTTTTCTCTTTCCATTTGCAAGTAGGAGTCGTTTGTAAGTTGGATGTTTGAAAGTAGGGGCCTGGCGTATATACTCTGCAGAAATTTGCCCTATTAGATGTTGGTGTAGCCACAAGACTGGTGGGCACAGGAATGGGCCCTGCTATGAGTTAATAGATCAAGATTTGTAATTGCATGCACCTGTTGAACAGGGCAGAAAATTTGGGGGTGGTGGTGGTGGTGGTGGACGGTGTTGCCACAAGACTGTAAGCTCTCACAGTTACTCTTGGTGGGCGCAGGAATGGGCCCTGCTGTGAGTTATTAGATCAAGATTTGTAATTGCAAGCACCTGATGAACAGGGCAGAAAAATTGGGCCTTTGGCGGTGGTGGTGGACGGTGTTGCCACAAGACTGTAAGCTCTCACAGTTACTCTTGGTGGGCGCAGGAATGGGCCCTGCTGTGAGTTATTAGATCAAGATTTGTAATTGCAAGCACCTGATGAACAGGGCAGAAAAATTGGGCCTTTGGCGGTGGTGGTGGACGGTGTTGCCACAAGACTGTAGGCCCTCACAGTTACTCTTGGTGGGCGCAGGAATGGGCCCTGTTGTGAGTTATTAGATCAAGATTTGGAATTGCAAGCACCTGATGAACAGGGCAGAAAAATTGGGCCTTTGGCGGTGGTGGTGGACGGTGTTGCCACAAGACTGCAGGCCCTCATAGTTACTCTTGGTGGGCGCAGGAAATGGGCCCTGCTGTGAGCTATTAGATCAAGATTTGTAATTACCCGCCCCTGATAAACAGGGGCTGAAAAAATTGTGCCTTAGGCACTGGTGCTGGTGCCACAACACTGCAACCCCTCACAGAGACTGTACTTGGAGCACAGCAGTCACACGTGTTGCGAAGCATTTTTTTAAAAAATTGTAAGTACCCGCCCCTGTTAAACAGGGGCTGAAAAATTGTGCCTTAGGCACTGGTGCTGGTGCCACAACACTGCAACCCGGCCCTCACAGATACTGTACTTGGAGCACAGCAGTCACACGTGTTGCGAAGCATTTTTTTAAAAAATTGTAAGTACACGCCCCTGTTAAACAGGGGCTGAAAAATTGTGCCTTAGGCACTGGTGCTGGTGCCACAACACTGCAACCCGGCCCTCACAGATACTGTACTTGGAGCACAGCAGTCACACGTGTTGCGAAGCATTTTTTTTAAAAAATTGTAAGTACCCGCCCCTGTTAAACAGGGGCTGAAAAATTGTGCCTTAGGCACTGGTGCTGGTGCCACAACACTGCAACCCGGCCCTCACAGATACTGTACTTGGAGCACAGCAGTCACACGTGTTGCGAAGCATTTTTTTAAATAATTGTAAGTACCCGCCCCTGTTAAAACAGGGGCTGAAAAATTGTGCCTTAGGCACTGGTGCTGGTGCCACAACACTGCAACCCGGCCCTCACAGAGACTGTACTTGGAGCACAGCAGTCACACGTGTTGCGAAGCATTTTTTTAAAAAATTGTAAGTACCCGCCCCTGTTAAACAGGGGCTGAAAAATTGTGCCTTAGGCACTGGTGCTGGTGCCACAACACTGCAACACGGCCCTCACAGAGACTGTACTTGGAGCACAGCAGTCACACGTGTTGCGAAGCATTTTTTTAAAAAATTGTAAGTACACGCCCCTGTTAAACAGGGGCTGAAAAATTGTGCCTTAGGCACTGGTGTGGTGGCATGGATCATTGAGGAGGAGGAAGAGGATAGTCAGTGAACATAAGAGGACAGTCACTCAGCATCAGCATAGGCAGTCTTGAAGGGATGTGACATTAAAAATTATTCGGTTATATCCGCCTCAGGTGCCTGGTAGCTGGTGGTGATCCAAGACTGATTCATTTTGATGAATGTCAGTCGATCAACCGAGGCGGTGGACAGGCGCACCCTATGATCAGTCACAAATCCTCCAGCAGCACTGAATGTGCGTTCGGAAAGAACGCTGGAGGCAGGACAGGCCAGTAGCTCAATTGCATACTGTGCAAGCTCTGGCCAGTGATCCATCCTCAGGACCCAGTAAGCCAGAGGATTTTCGGTGGGAAAGGTGTCCAAGTCTGACCTTGCCCCCAAGGTATTCCTGCACCATGTATATCAGACGCTGGCGATGGTTGCTGGAACCGATCATACCTTGGGGCTGCGGACTAAAAAATTGTCTGAACGCATCGGTCAGACGTCCACCTTCCCCACCGCTCCTTCTGCCACTGACCGAAGCCTCAGCAACTCGTCGCCCAGGACCAGGAGTTTGTAGCCTCCCAGTTTCTGGGAACGCGTTGCACAGACCTTTCTGCAAGGCCTCCATGAGATGTCTCATCCTCTGCTCCCTCTGCGACGGCAAGATAAGGTCCGCAACCTTACCCTTGTACCGCGGATCAAGGAGAGTGGCCAGCCAGTAATGGTCCCTCTCCTTGATCCGAAGAACACGAGGATCCTTCCGCAGGCTTTGCAGGATCAGGGAGGCCATGCAGCGTAGGTTAGCTGAGGCATTCGGTCCGGAGTCTTCTGGGTCACTGAGGATGACATGATCGCCAGCCACCTCCTCCCAGCCACGTACAAGTCCACTGGTTTGTTGGGACTGTACATCATCCCTAAAAGACTGCTGCTGCTGATGCTGAGTGCCAGGCTCCACCTCCATGCTCACACAATCCTCCTCCTCCTCCTCCTCCTCATCCTCTTCCTGTGTGATGGGTGGGACAGAAGGAACACTGTCCGGATAAAGGGGGCCTTGAGAGGCAAGGAAGTCCTCCTCTTCCTGCCTCTGTTCTGCCTCAAGTGCCCTGTCCATTATCCCACGCAGCGTATGCTCCAACAGGTGGACAAGAGGGACAGTGTCACTGATGCATGCACTGTCACTGCTCACCATCCTCGTGGCCTCCTCAAATGGTGAGAGGACAGTGCATGCATCCCTGATCATGCTCCACTGACGTGGGGAAAAAAAACCAAGCTCCCCTGACCCTGTCCTGGTGCCGTAGTCGCAAAGGTACTCATTGATGGCCCTCTGCTGCGTGTGCAGTCGCTGCAGCATGGCCAACGTTGAGTTCCACCTGGTGGGCATGTCACATATTAGGCGGTTCTTGGCAGGTTCAGCTCCTTTTGCAGCTCAGTCAGCCGAGCACTGGCATTATAAGATCGGCGGAAATGCACACAGACTTTCCTGGCCTGCCTCAGGACATCCTGTAAGCCTGGGAACCTGCCCAAGAACCGCTGCACCACCAGGTTGAGGACGTGAGCCATGCAGGGCACATGGGTGAGCTGCCCCTGTCGCAGGGCGGAGAGGAGGTTGGTGCCATTGTCAGAAACGACCATTCCTGGCTTAAGCTGACGTGGCGTCAACCACCTCTCGGCCTGCCCCTGCAGAGCTGCCAGAACCTCTGGCCCAGTGTGGCTCCTGTCCCCCAAACACACCAGCGCAAGCACGGCATGGCATCTTTTTGCCTGCGTACTTGCGTAGCCCCTTGTACGCCTACGGAGCACCGCTGGTTCCAAGGACAGAGCACTGGAGGAAGAAGAAGAGGAGGGGGTGGAGGAGAGAGGTGTGTCACAACCAGTAGCAGTAGTCGCGTTTTGGAGGCGTGGTGGCGGAACAACCTCCAACACTACTGCACCTTGTCCTGCATCCCTCCCAGCTGCCAATAGAGTGACCCAATGGGCCGTGAAAGAAAGGTACCGTGCCTGCCCTGTGTTCTTGGCTCTGCACGCTGCCTCCCCTTGGCGGTCTTCCAGCCATTGTAGTCGGTAGTCCTGTTGCTGCTGAGAAGAAAATAGAGGAGCTCTGTGTGATGCCACTAAACACACTAGAAGTCCTGTGGGTGCTGCTGAGAAGAATATATAGGAGCTCTGTGTGATGCCACTAACACACTAGAAGTCCTATGGGTGCTTCTGCAAAGAAAATAGAGGAGCTCTGTGTGATGCCACTAACACACTAGAAGTCCTGTGGATGCTTCTGCAAAAAAAATAGAGGAGCTCTGTGTGATGCCACTAACACACTAGAAGTCCTGTGGGTGCTTATGCAAAGAAAATAGAGGAGCTCTGTGTGATGCCACTAACACACTAGAAGTCCTGTGGGTGCTTCTGCAAAGAAAATAGAGGAGCTCTGTGTGATGCCACTAACACACTAGAAGTCCTGTGGGTGCTTCTGCAAAAAAATAGAGGAGCTCTGTGTGATGCCACTAACACACTAGAAGTCCTGTGGGTGCTTATGCAAAGAAAATAGAGGAGCTCTGTGTGATGCCACTAACACACTAGAAGTCCTGTGGGTGCTGCTGAGAAGAATATATAGGAGCTCTGTGTGATGCCACTAACACACTAGAAGTCCTATGGGTGCTTATGCAAAGAAAATAGAGGAGCTCTGTGTGATGCCACTAACACACTAGAAGTCCTGTGGGTGCTGCTGAGAAGAATATATAGGAGCTCTGTGTGATGCCACTAACACACTAGAAGTCCTATGGGTGCTTCTGCAAAGAAAATAGAGGAGCTCTGTGTGATGCCACTAACACACTAGAAGTCCTGTGGATGCTTCTGCAAAAAAAAATAGAGGAGCTCTGTGTGATGCCACTAACACACTAGAAGTCCTGTGGGTGCTTATGCAAAGAAAATAGAGGAGCTCTGTGTGATGCCACTAACACACTAGAAGTCCTGTGGGTGCTTCTGCAAAGAAAATAGAGGAGCTCTGTGTGATGCCACTAACACACTAGAAGTCCTGTGGGTGCTTCTGCAAAGAAAATAGAGGAGCTCTGTGTGATGCCACTAACACACTAGAAGTCCTGTGGGTGCTTCTGCAAAGAAAATAGAGGAGCTCTGTGTGATGCCACTAACACACTAGAAGTCCTGTGGGTGCTTATGGCAAGAAAATAGAGGAGCTCTGTGTGATGCCACTAACACACTAGAAGTCCTGTGGGTGCTTCTGCAAAGAAAATAGAGGAGCTCTGTGTGATGCCACTAACACACTAGAAGTCCTGTGGGTGCTTCTGCAAAGAAAATAGAGGAGCTCTGTGTGATGCCACTAACACACTAGAAGTCCTGTGGGTGCTTATGCAAAGAAAAATAGAGGAGCTCTGTGTGATGCCACTAACACACTAGAAGTCCTGTGGGTGCTGCTGAGAAGAATATATAGGAGCTCTGTGTGATGCCACTAACACACTAGAAGTCCTATGGGTGCTTCTGCAAAGAAAATAGAGGAGCTCTGTGTGATGCCACTAACACACTAGAAGTCCTGTGGGTGCTTCTGCAAAGAAAATAGAGGAGCTCTGTGTGATGCCACTAACACACTAGAAGTCCTGTGGGTGCTGCTGAGAAGAATATATAGGAGCTCTGTGTGATGCCACTAACACACTAGAAGTCCTATGGGTGCTTCTGCAAAGAAAATAGAGGAGCTCTGTGTGATGGGACTAACACACTTCAAGTCCTATAGGTGCTTCTGGGAAGAAAATAAAGGTCTGTGTGATGGGACTAACACACTTCAAGTCCTATAGTTGCTTCTGGGAACAAAATATAGCTCTGTGTGTGTGATGGGACTAACACACTTCAAGTCCTATAGGTGCTTCTGGGAACAAAACACACTTCAAGTCCTATAGGTGCTTCTGGGAAGAAAATATAGCTCTGTGTGTGTGATGGGACTAACACACTTCAAGTCCTATAGGTGCTTCTGGGAACAAAATAGCTCTGTGTGTGTGATGGGACTAACACACTTCAAGTCCTATAGGTTCTTCTGGAACAAAATATAGCTGTGTGTGTGATGGGACTATACACACTTCAAGTCCTATAGGTGCTTCTGGAAACAAAATATAGCTCTGTGTGATGGGAACTAACACACTTCAAGTAGCTCTGTGTGTGTGATGGGACTAACACACTTCAAGTCCTATAGGTGCTTCTGTGAACAACACACTTCAAGTCCTATAGGTGCTTCCTATAGGTGCTTCTGGGAAGAAAATATAGCTCTGTGTCTGTGTGATGGGACTCACACTTCAAGTCCTATAGGTGCTTCTGTGTGTGTGTGTGATGGGACTAACACACTTCAAGTCCTATAGGTGCTTCTGGGAACAAAATATAGCTCTGTTTTCCTATAGGTGCTTCTGGGAACAAAATATAGCTCTGTGTGTGTGATGGGAATGGATTTATTGTGTGATGGCACACCAAGTCCTATAGGTGCTAACAGACAGAAAAATATAGCAACTAACACACTTCCTATAGGTGCTTCTGGGAATTTAGCTCTGTGTGTGTGATGGACTAACACACTTCCTATAGGTGCCTGAACAAAATAGTGTGTGGGACTAACACACTTCAAGTCCTATAGGTGCTTCTGGGAACAAAATTTTCTAGGAATCTTTATCCTGAATAGGTACATCTTTTGGAAGACTGACATAAGGTACTATACAAGCATCAAATAGTAATTAGTGTATGTGCATTTACAGTATTGACAAAAACATTATTTATAGAAAGACTTAAATTTACTGTTAACAGCACAAAAAGTAAAATGCAATTGGGACTGCACTAGGCAGATCTTTTATCCATTGTTCAATTTTTTAGAGTCTGTGTGCCATTGGCAACACATAGAGACTTGTGAGACTTGCCTTGATTCAACTGTGACCTCTAATCTCTTGTAGTATGTAACAACCCATCTTACATCTACCTACCTACCTATGGTTTGTTTGTTCTCAGCTGGGCTTCTGTGAGGCAATGGAGCCACTTCAGATAACGCTAGATGTCTTCCTCATTTCAGTGACAGCCACTATGTTATATAAAGATAAACTCTTATTCATGTGGCAGAATTGTTACACAGGGTTCTATACTGAAAAATATCAAGTATTTGTATGCAGTTGTGTTGTATACTGTGGCTCATTCTTTTGCACACCTGACAAGCATGAAACTTTGTGTTTTCTGCACTTAAATGAATTGCATTACCCTTTGGGAATGCTAATTAGACATGTGCATTTGTTTTCGTTTGAATGCATTTTCGTCCGAATTTCGGGTATTTTCGCTATCGTTTTAACAAACGATAACGAATGTGCAGAATCGAAAACCGAAAGATCTGACATTAACAAATGCTTTATTTTCGTTGCAACAGTTCGATACAGATAGGAGATTTGACATGACGCTGACAGTAGCGATCTGTGTCCATCGAACCTGTGGTCGAATGTGTCTAACCTTCTATTAGTCCAAGATTATTCTACATAGAGAGAAAAGATTTGACATAGAGAGAAAAGATTCGACATTATAGAGACAATAGCAACAAAGGTGGAATGTGCCTAACCTAACTCTATTAGTCCAAGATTATTCTACATAGAGAGAAAAGATTCAACATGAAGATTCGACAAAGCAGTCGCCGCGAGCGGACATTTATGGTCAAATGCTCTGCCCATAGGCTATAGAAAAATTCTAATGTTGGTTGACTAGTAATAATATTTAATAAATATAATTATTACTAGTGTCATACAACATTAGAATTCTACTATAGCTTGTAGGCGGAACATTCGACCGGAAATGTACAATTGCAGCGTCGTACAGTTCAGCTGCTCCGTCAAATCTTCTTAGAACATTCGACAGACATCATAAGCCTTTAATGACAGATTCGACCTTAATTATATCGGATTTTCGGACGAATGCAGTTTTTAACAAAACTAAATTTAAAAAAACGCATTTCGGGAGTAACTAAATAAATACATTTTTCGGACAAAACTAAATTCCGAAACAAAATATTTCAGTGTGCACATGTCTAAAGCTAATGCATCGCTTCACTTTTTTTCAGTACTTTTCCACCTATTTATGGATAATTATTTTTTTTTGAAACCATATACCTATAGAAATATATGGGAAAGAAAAGAAGTTGTTACCTTTTCATGATAAGAAAATGATTATACCTTAAAGATAGATTTTAAACTATGCATTCAATAGCTGTCGATTTATCTAGCAGTTCTAGCTATAGTTTAAACAGGGGCGGCCCGTCTATTGTGGGCCCCCATCCATGCCAAAGACACTTTCCTTTTAGCCTCTCTCTTATGCTCCCTATCAAGGGATCCCTTGATAAAGTTATGTGACCGTAACGCAACGCGTCGGGAGGAGGAGCCTGGTGACGTCACGTGGATGCTACGGGACAACCTGAGTTTACACGAGTGAGGAGAAGCAGGGCGCACAGCCCATAAGAAGCCCGATTGCATCATATAGATACCGCGATCTTGTAGCGCTGGGTGTATGTGAGTAGGACGTAACACACACTCACTTAAACACATAATCAGAGAGCGCTGCGCAAAGGCTATTTCTTTTTCTTTTTCTTTGTATATGTAAACTGGAACACTGATAACAAGAAGCAAAGGTCAAAGTCACTGCAAACTAAAGATCTGGAGCATAAGAGAGAGGCTAAAAGGAAAGTGTCTTTTTCTTTGTTTTATAACACACATCTGGTTCTTATATGCTTAATTGCAGTAAATGAATATCTTAAATGTTTGAGTTTCCTTTTCTTGGGTGCTACTATTTTGCTAGTGGATCGCACCAGGAAGCAAGTGTGTTTTTTTAATTTGCCCCAATCAATTAATCAACTAATTAACTGCACCCGATGAGCAACTAAGGCCGATTGGACAGAGATTGGTTGGTGTATGGGGGTTTAACAAATAATCAAATTGTAGGGTCTCCACCCTGACACACGGACTCAGGGTGGACTTCTGTATATATTTATATTTTAGAAGCAACTTTATTTACACAGACTTGTTTTAAATTCACCACTCACGGATTTAAATATTATTTATCACTGAATTTTATGTTGATTTTATACCTGTTTTCACATTGCACAGAAGATTTTATTCTATGATATTTCATGACACTATATTTATGATCACACACAATAAGGTCAACTATCTATTCTAATTGATTTTAAGGTTGATAAAGCGCACTAATCATTTACAATCATTTATCATTGTATATATTTTTATAATTCTTTTAAGTGTGGGAGCACATTGTATTGGTTACATCATTTGGTTATCTTAAAATCTGGGTTTTTGAATTTTAATTCCTATCAGCGCTTTAGTAATTTTGCACAGAAGATTTTATTCTATGATATTTCATGACACTATATTTATGATCACACACAATAAGGTCAACTATCTATTCTAATTGATTTTAAGGTTGATAAAGCGCACTAATCATTTACAATCATTTATCATTGTATATATTTTTATAATTCTTTTAAGTGTGGGAGCACATTGTATTGGCTACATCATTTGGTTATCTTAAAATCTGGGTTTTTGAATTTTAATTCCTATCAGCGCTTTAGTAATTTTTATACACATATCTTTATTCCTAAGACTAAGACTAATGCATCAGATTAGGGTTAAAAAAAACTGACCAAAATAACTGCATTTCTTGAAGTCAACATATCAGTATTTTAGAAGGCTTCACTCTCCCTAGACCTTGTAAACTAATCTATACTAAACCCCAACCCCACTCCAGTTGCTTATTTACCTTAGAGGACAGCCACACCTGCTCCTTTGTTTTTATTCCCTCTGAACGAAAAGCTTTTCACCGTTGGCTGGGCCTGCACTCTGAGCCTTTAAGGACTTGAACAGAGCTGTATTCCAAGACTGGAGAAGCTTGGAGCATGGTCCTATACAAGTCAGGAAGAACTAACTATGCAGGTACAGCCAATGGAGAAGCCTGGAGACAATGAGAACAAGATCAATCAAATCAAAGTCAGTGAGCCAGTGAGGAGAGAGTGGCAGAGCCAAGCCACGGCTCCGCGTGTGAATGGGCACACAGAGCAGCGTCTTGGCTTAGGTGTCCCATAGCAAGCTGCTTGCTGTGGGGGCACTCAGCACAAGGGAGGGGCCAGGAGCACCAGCAAGGGACTCGAGAAGAGGAGGATCTGGGCTGCTCTGTTCAAAACCACTGCAGAGCAGGTAAGTATAACAGTATATAGTATTTGTTATTTTTGAATGAAAATGGTGGAGAATCAATCACTGTTATTTAAAAGGCATAGACCTGGAAGATGTATCCACATATACTGTTTGCGGAATGTCAAATTGTTTGACTTATAAATATTCCCTTTACTGTAAATTAGTTCAGAAGGGCTAGGAAGGGTAAGTTGGTGTTCTTTATATAAAAAATGTACTTAATACTTGCAGTCATTGAGCTTCTTGCTACAAAAAGAATCCATGCTGAGATGATGGATTTTTTTTAAATGATGGCATCTGTTCTGTTTCAAGCACCACTTTATGCATTGACATATCCTTTAGACCTTGGTCCCTCCAGCCAGTATGGTCCTCTGCGGAATAAGCACCCCCCATAGACAGCTCAACTCTCCAATAAGGAAAGACAGTTTAATCCAAATTTTACTTCTTAAAATGCAGTACATGAGTTGTTCGACAGTCATTTGGAGTATAAAGATACAGCCTTATGCCTGCTATCAAGGCTGGCAGCCTACTGGGAGAACATGAAGAAGGAAGGGGCCTATCTAAGGACTAAACTAACTAGACCCAAAATTCAGGGAAATTGGATTATACCATTAGTAAAAATTTGAAATAACATCTTGTAATTACACTAAGATGCCACTATATCTCAGCACCAAGATAATAATACAATACACTTCCACAGCCCTGTAACATACTACCATACCTCCCAACTGTCCCTGATTTCGAGGGACTGTCCCTGGTTTGGAGCAATGTCCCTCTGTCCCTCATTACTCCTCAATTGTCCCTCATTTTGGTCTGATCTATATAGATGTATATAAAATGCACTTTTTATCTATCAAAAAGTGTTTTCCAGTGCTAAACCGTTCCTCTGATTTCTAAATTGCTGCATTTGAATGAATAGTAATGGTAAAAAAGCACTTGTGGGTTTAACCAATATTGTTTTCTTGTACAATTCTCCTTTTAAGGGGGCGTGACAAGGGGTGTGTCCTATGCCTGCATACTTTGCTGATAGGTGTCCCTCATTCCCATCTCAAAAAAGTTGGGAGGTATGTACTACCTTCCCACACAACCCACACCATGTATCCTGGGCTGCGCAGTCCCACGTTTGGGCCCAAGACAGGCAATGCAGGTGCTGCTGGGTAGGTCAAAGGGAGCTCAGCTAACATCTGATCACTGATCCTACCTTAAATAAATTAACTCAAATGCAAAGTGTATTCCATCACTTCCTGGTTCAGAGCTATCATTTCCCTGAAGCACTAGATGGAAAAGCATCTAAAAGACCACTAATGTCTCATTAAAAGGAACTTGTCACAAGCTATAGGCAAATCACATAGGGGATTATTGGACCCATTTGTAATAGTAATGTGGAAAAACATTTTTTAAAAATTTTATTTGGGGTACCCAAATTTGTTGCCATTACATTTTTTTAAATACTTTTTATTTACATTTATAATATAATTTAAAGCCTTTCCTGCCTAAGTCAAGAAAACATGAGAGACAGAAATGCACACTGGCTAAAACATATTTGCAGCTGGGAAGAATGCTACAGGGGAGACCCAGCTGGATTTGGTGGGGCTGCTACATTTGGTTGGGGACTCATTTCAATGCCTCCAGCCCCCCTTTGCCTTTTCTTATGAGTCTTTCACCACTGACAAGAGGGGAAGGGCGGGCAGCAGAAAAAATAAAGCCTACAATCCTACAATCCTTACTGCAAAAAGATAATTCACCCGCAGTGAATGTTTTTGTAAATGCCAAGTTATAAATATTTCCTTTAATAGTCTGCAATATTTTCTTTGCCAAATTTGTCTCTTTGAACTGCTTATGTACTGTTCTTCACAAGAGTTTTTATTGTACAAACCTGCTTTGTTTGTGTTTGCACAATTTCAGCTGTTACTGCATATATTGAACTACCACCTTGCTACTGGTCAGTTTTTCTAAAGTAACCCTGGGGCAATACATTTTTATTTTCAGTGTAGCAAAAAAGCTGCCTTGTGTCCAATCCCTCTTCCATCCATTCACAAAACAGCACTACTGCTGGTCAGTTTTTTATTAGTCTAGCAAATAACCTGTCTTGTTTGTGTTTTTCCACATTTTAACTTATTTTACCTGCTCACGTTTACCTACTGTACTTTTGGTGACCATTTATTACCAAGCCATGACTAAATTCTGATATGTGTGAAAAATTGGGTATATAAGGACACAGCAGGGGTTTGGGGTTAATCTGGGGTGAGAGTGTGCAGTATTTAGGGAAACAGGGGCTTTGCATTTATTTAAAGGATGCAGTGAGATGTTGTGAAAAAGAGCACCTTTTAAATGGACTAGCAGTGCCTACAAGCCGTACATCAATCTTTATGCAGTTTGTTAGTAGTACCCCCCTGAACCTTATGTCTAAGGGACACCATTCTTCTCACTGATTTAGGAGCACCATTTCTCCCACTGACCACTGACATAGGGCCCTTTCCTATTCTCACTGACCATTGACACCAGAAAATGTAATACCTCTACTGACCACTGATACGGTGGCATTTATTACTCTGCTGACCAATGACATAGGAGTATTTTTGCTTTCACTGTAGGGCCACTGACACCGGAACATTCTGTACTCCTACATACCACCAATACAGAGGCATTTTCACTCCAACTGACCTCCATTGCTGGGACTTTTTTTTACTAGTACTTACCACGTCTTGGCCCACAAACACTATGACAGACAATGAATTGGCCCTTTCCTTTAAAAGTTTGGGGACCCCTGCCCTAAAGAGTAATGAGAGATGAAAACCCTAAGAAAATGCCATGAACCTTTAAAATAAACCTGTCATAAGAGAAATATGTTGGTTGCAATTGCTATCCTGCTTCTTAACCACTTACACACCATCCGCCGTCATTATACGGCGGTACTTTGAAGTGGAATATCAGTATCCACTTCTTCAGCGGGCGGTCCACTTTCAGATAAAAGTGGTCTCTGCGGTGGAGTCTCCGCGAGATCACTTTTATCGGTGGCGGGAGAGGGCCCCCCCTACTGCCGCTCTCTGGTGCCCTCTGCCGCTTACCGGAGTGGCAACGGCTGAGGCGATCGCATCCTCTTCCGTGTTAGGTATGGAGCTGAGTGAGAGGAAGATGGCCCCCGCTCGGTTCCATACAATTGCAGGGCGGTAGCGATGTCAAAACGTCACTTCCTCCCATAGCTCTTAACCACCTGATTACTTTGCACTTAAACCCCCCTCGTGACCAGACCAATTTTCAGCTTTCGGCGCTGACGCACTTTGAATGACAATTGCGCGGTCATACAACACTGTACCCAAATGAAATTTTTATCATTTTTTTCCCAGAAATAGAGCTTTCTTTTGGTGGTATTTAATCACTGCTGGGGTTTTTATTTTTTGCTAAACAAACAAAAAAAGATGGAAAATTAAAAAAAAATAAAAAATCACGTTTAATAGTTTGTTATAAAATTTTGCAAACAGGTAATTTTTCTGCTTCATTGATATGCACTGATAGGCGGCACAGGTGGGCACTGATAGGCTGCACTGGTGGGCACTGATAGGCTGCACTGGTGGGCACTGATAGGCTGCACTGGTGGGCACTGATAGGCTGCACTGGTGGGGACAGATAAGTCGGTACTGATGGGGACAGCAAATATGGCACTGATGGGCACGGATGGGTGGCACAGATGGGTGGCACGGATGGGTGGCACGGATGGGTGGCACCGATGGGCACTGATGGATGACACTGATGGGCACTGATGGATGACACTGATGGGCACTAATGGATGACACTGATGGGCACTGATGGGTGGCACTGATGGGTGGCACTGATGGGCACTGATAGGTGGCACTGATGGGCACTGGTAGGTGACACAGATGAGCACTGGTAGGTGACACAGATGAGCACTGGCAGGTGACACTGCTGTGCAGCACTGGCACTGTGGGCACTGAGAAATGGCACTGAGAGATGGCACTGTGGGCACTGAGAGATGGCACTGTGGGCACTGGTAGGCGGCACTTTAATGGGGTAAAGGTGGGCACAATGGATTGGCACATTGCAGTGAGAGGGACTGATGTCCCTCTCACTGCCGCCGGTGATCGGCTTTTTTGTTTTTTTCTCCTCGCGCTGTTAGCGCGAGGAGGAAAAAAAATGCCGATTACCGGCTCTGTTATGATCACATGATCAGCTGTCATTGGCTGACAGCTGATCACGTGGTAAGGGGTCGGGATCGACCCCTTACTCGGATCTGTGATTTAGCGAGTCTCACAGACTCGCTGATCACAGAGCGCGCCGCGCGCGCCCTTCAGGGGGCGCGCAGGCAGCTCGTGTCCGGGACAAAGTCAATAGACGTCGTCCCGGCACAATAGATCTGCACTGTATCCGTCATTTGGCTATAGCGCGGGTCTAAGGTAGTTAAAGGGAAATTTTTTTCCCCCCAAATGACTTTTTTTATATTGCATTTTTGTGTAAATATCAGATCTTATATTTAAGAGGTCCTGTCATGCTTTTTTTTCTATTACAAGGGATGTTTACATTCCTTGTAATAGGAATAAAAGTGACACAATTTATTTTTTTAAAGAACAGTGTAAAAAAAAAAAAAAAAAAGTAAAATAAATAAGAAAAAAAAGCTTGTGTGCAGAAGCAAACACATACGGGAGTAGCCCCCCCCCCTTTTAAAAACCGTGTTCAAACCACACATGTGAGGTATCGCTGTGATCATTAGAGCGAGAGCAATAATTCTAGCCCTAGACCTCCTCTGTAACTCAAAACATGCAACCTTTTGAATTTTTTTAAACGTTGCATATCTAGATTTTTATAGATAAAAGTTTGTCGCCATTGCACGAGCGGGTGAAATTTTGAAGCATGACATGTTGGGTAACAATTTTCTCAGCGTAACATCATCTTTCACAATATAAAAAAAATGGGTTAACTTTACTGTTGTCTTATTTGTATGTTGTCTTACTGAATGTATTTTTTCCAGAAAAAGTGTGCTGGTAAGACCGATGCACAAATACGGTGTGACAGAAAGTATTGCAACGACCACCATTTTATTCTCTAGGGTGTTAGAAAAAATATATAGATAATGTTTGGGGGTTCTAAATAATTTTCGAGCAAAAAAAATTATTTTAACTTGTAAACAACAAGTCTGAAAAATAGGCATGGCTTAAAGTGGTTAAAATGTTAGTTAGATGCTGTTTTGTTGACCCACTGTTTGTAAGTCACTAACCTGGGACATGCATGCAGAGAAACTTTGGCAAACAATAAGCACTCCTTTTCTGTAGACTTGTTTCAAGTCATTGACTTAAGTAAGAGGGTCACTATTAAAGCCAAAAAACAAGCATTAACAGAAGGAGGCCAGCAATAGTAGCTACAATGTTTTTAGAAAGGTGAGTTTACATTAAATCAAGTCTGTCAATAAGGCAATTTTAACGATATAGGCAAAAGAGAAGCTGCCTTGGGCCACTAATATACACTATATATCCAAAAGTATTGGGACATCTGCCTTTACACGCAGTTTTTTGTTGCTTTATATCAATGGGCATGTCTTTTTTTCAACCCATATATCTGTGTTATCTGTAACATGTACATTCAGAGACCTGCCTTCCTCGACTGAATAACAGCCTCTCGTGTTGCTCTTGACCTTCCTTCAACTGTGACGTGGCCATTTAAACCAGTCACTCGGCACCTCCATTTCTTCCAGGGAGATGTATTTTGCGACTTAAGCATACAAGATTACTGCAGCCTTTTCAGGCTACTGTGTAGCTGGTTTCCCATGTGATAGGCTCCCTTCAGGATAGTTATTCTTTCATGCTGCCCCAGCTCTCTCATTGATCAGTGGAAAAGTTCAAGGCAGCCACTCATCAACTACAGCTTCAATACTGGATGCCAGACAAGGTCTGCAATAAATAATACCAATAACAAAGCATCATATTTTCTCTCTTTTCAGAAAACCAATGCTGACAGCCCAACTGTTGCCCTTTTTTTTTTATTAAGAAAATATATTTTCCTACAGGAAACTTAAAATACACAAATGCATGGTAAAAATAAATATGAAATGCAGGCTTAATGCTCCACTTTCAAATGCATTGAAATCAACTGTCGAATGCACAAGCATCTAAGCTTTTAATTTGTTAGTGCCTACTGCAACTGAACAACCCTCTTCTGACATTCAGCACTTAGTATCTGTTATTTTAACCTAAACGTATTGCAGATTTTTTTTTAGTAATTGTTTCAAATCGTCAATGTTAGCCAACATACCAAATAACCTATTGCTGTAAGTAGACAGAACAAAACCTCAAATAGCAGTGTGATAAAAAATATACACCCTACAAGGGCCCCTTACAGATTATTGCTATTGATTTCTTTCTGAGAGACGTGGAAATTTTACCAGATGGGGTGTTAGGCAGTAAGTGTGTGGGTGCAAACGCGCTTTATTGCTTTTTTAGTTTGTTAGATGAAGAAGTTTGAACAAGTGGCGATACCAAAATCCCAATTTTATTGAAAACAAAAATCTTCTAGGAAGAAAAGGGGGGAAATGTGAGGCCGCATACCTCTGGGATTTTTTGAGTGGTATCTAAGTAGACTAGTATATAGGGACAAATAGAGATGTATATATAAAAATAAAGCTTGTTGCTTGTTGTCTAGAAATCACTGTAGACCTTCACAGTTCTTTTTTTTTCTCTCTCTGACAGAAGAAAAAGCACATTTTCCCAGACTAGCCCTTAAAGGAAAGCTTCACGTGGTTCTGCAACTATCCCCTGTCTAGCGGAGTGTGCCTTTTGTGAGAATTAATTCATTAGCTGGAGAACATGTTCATTTTAGTAAATGAACACAGGCAATTATTTGTATAAGACCCAGCTTCTTTTTTTTTTTTGTAGTGAACCTACACTAACACAGGCTCTTGGTATTTAACTTTTCCCCGCTTTTGAGGATAACATCCATCTTTGGAAGGCATTGTCTGTTGATGCGCTTAGAAGAAGAATTATACAAATCTAAGGCATGAAGGTTAATAAACGTGTAATGTGGTCATGTGGAGCTTTCAAATAAGACAGGAACTGGAATATAATGCAAAGCAACTGTGCATGACCCTCTTGAGGATACACCCTTCTTTTTTCCTAAAAGCTGACCTTCTGTCACTTTTCTACTCCTTGCGTTTAGTAATTAGTTCTTCAACCTTTAAAGGAGATCTGTAAACCCACTGACCCCTGGAAGAAAAAGAAGACTTAACAACTCCAACATCCAGGTCCAATGTACCTCATCATTGTGTTTTGAAGTAGACATGTGCACAACAAAAAAATTTGTTTATTTTCGTTTCGTTTTTTTCATTTCCGAAAAAAATTTGTTTATTTTCGTTTCGTTTTTTTCATTTTTGTTGATTCGTAACGATTCGTAAATTTGTACGTCGTCGGTGTTCGTATTCGTAACGATTCGTAAATTCGTAAGTCGTCGGTGTTCGTATTCGTAACGATTTGTATTTTCGTTAGAGTTATTTTTTCGTTGATTCGTTTTTTCGTTAGTTTAATTTTCGTTTATTCGAAATTCGGACGCATTCGTATTTATTTGTACTTTCGTAACATTCGTAACATTCTTAGATTCGTAATCGGAGCATAATTCATAATTTTAAGTAATGTGTATGCTATTATTACATTTTAAGAGACTCGTTCAATCCATTCGAAGCGCGTTAAGCAGCGCCATTGTAAGAGACAGAAAAAATTACGCATCTAAAAAAAAAAAAATGTTACGAATGTACGAATTTTTTCGTTCAATCTATTCGAAGCACGTTAAGCAGCGCCATTGTGAGAGAGACACGAAAAAAAAAAAAATGTTACGAATGTATGAATTTTTTCATTCAATCTATTCGAAGCACATTAAGCAGCACCATTGTGAGAGACACGAAAAATTACGAATCGAAAAAAAAAAAAAAGTTACGAATGTACGAATTTTTTCGTTCAATCTATTCGAAGCAAGTTAAGCAGCACCATTGTAAGGGACACTGAAAATTACCAATTCAACAAAAAAAAAAAGTTACGAATGTACAAATTTTTTCGTTCATTTTCATTTTCGTTGTTCCTGTTTTCGTTTTTTGGATTTTCTTCATTCGTACATTCGTTGTTTCTAATTTGTTTTTTTCGGATTTTTGTTATTTTCGGATTCGTTCGATTCGAACGATTCGTTATTCATTAAAAATTTTTGCGAATCGTTCGTTCATTCGTACGAAAACAAACGAACGAAAATAACGAAAAAAAACGAAAAGAAAACGAAACGAATTGCACATGTCTATTTTGAAGTTTATTATACAACACATGTATTTAGAATAGTGACAGAACCTAGCAAAATCAACTATATATGGAAAATATTTACATGTAGTTTTAGAAATTCAATTCTGACAACCAATCACTTTACAATTATTCTCCTTCATTTTCTACTTATGGTCTGAAAGCCTGAGTAGATTATGTTAAAACCTTCTTAATCACATTTATATTTTAAAACTAGAATTCAGTAGTACATATTTTGAAATCTGCTTGCAACTTTTGTCTTTAGTGTCTTTTTCCTGCACACTGTCTATAAAAATTGTGAAAAAGTTTTAACCGCTTGCCGACCAGCCGGCAACATGGCTCAGCTGCGCGAATCGCCATCATGTTATGTCACTTCTATTTGTGGCCACTAGGGGCGCGCGGGCGCCGCTGCTCACCCCCGGAGCACATGCGAGTGCTCGGGCTCCCACAATCACTCGTGACACGGCGAGAACCGGTGTACTATCATTAGCCGTCCCCCATCACAAAGTGTCCGCTGTGTACTGCGCATGCGCAGTACACAGGACACCCATATTCCGAAAATTGCAGAGGATGAACGGCGCCTGCGCTGTGAGTCCACTTTCAAGCCCCACCATCCAAGTGGACATAGAGTTAGAATATAAAAGAGGCGAGCGTAGCGAGGCCGTGCCTGAAGCATGGCGAGTGAAGCGAAGCGAGCCCGCGAGGGGCACCCTAAGTTTGTGTAGCCCTATGTCCGCTTGGATGGTGGGGCTTACACATCGACTCACGGCGCAGGCGCCGTTCATCTTCCGAGAATTTCCAAAAATCTTTATGCCCCGTACTGGGCATGCGCTGCACATGCGCAGTACACTTCGGACACCTGGTGATAGCCGGACTGTTCGTGACAGAACACCGAGATCCCGGTTCTCTGAGGGGAGAAGAGACTGATCGTGTGTTCATACAAAGTATGAACACCGATCTATCTCTTCCCCTAGCTAGTCCCATCCCCCCTTCAGTTAGAACACACACTAGGGAACACAGTTAACCCCTTGCTCGCCCCCTAGTGTTAACCCCTTCCCTGCCAGTGACATTTTTACAGTAATCAATGAATTTTATAGCACTGATCGCTGTATAAGTGCCAATGGTCCCAAAAATGTGTCAAAATTGGCTGATGTGTCTGCCATAATGTCGCAGTCACAATAAAAATCGCAGATCGCTGCCATTACTAGAGAAAAAAAAAAATAATAATAAAAATGCTATAAATCTATCTCCTATATTGTAGACGCTATAACTTTTGTGCAAACCAATCAATATACGCTTATTGCAATTTTCATTACCAAAAATATGTAGAAGAATACATATCGGCCTAAACTGAGAAATTAGTTTTTTATTAAAAAATGGGGATATTTATTATAGCAAAAAGTACAAAATATTGTGGGGTTTTTTTTTCAAACGTGTTGCTCTTTTTTTGTTTATAGCGCAAAAAAAAAAAAAAAAACGCAGAGGCGATCAAATACCACCAAAAGAAAGCTCTATTTGTGGGAACAAAGGAACGTAAATTTTGTTTGGGTACAGTGTCGGACAGTGCAGAATCGCAAAAATAGAAAAAAATACTCTGGTCATTCAGCAGCCAAATCTTCCGGGCTGAAGTGGTCAAACAGCACAATGGAGGTGTATTTTGTAGTGTACCCTATTTGTAGGTTGATTTAAGGCAACCGATTTTCTGTACCTGAAGGCTCTTGAGATGTAAATTTGGCTCTGCTCACTGGCAGGATAGATATGTGCATAAGATAGGTTAAGC
>CM053029.1:530240329-530272923 GCA_028564925.1 Lithobates sylvaticus
GGACCAGGAGTTTGTAACCTCCCAGTTTCTGGGAACGCGTTGCACAGACCTTTCTGCAAGGCCTCCCTGAGATGTCTCATCCTCTGCTCCCTCTGCGACGGCAAGATAAGGTCCGCAACCTTACCCTTGTACCGCGGATCAAGGAGAGTGGCCAGCCAGTAATGGTCCCTCTCCTTGATCCGAAGAACACGAGGATCCTTCCGCAGGCTTTGCAGGATCAGGGAGGCCATGCAGCGTAGGTTAGCTGAGGCATTCGGTCCGGAGTCTTCTGGGTCACTGAGGATGACATGATCGCCAGCCACCTCCTCCCAGCCACGTACAAGTCCACTGGTTTGTTGGGACTGTACATTATCCCTAAAAGACTGCTGCTGCTGATGCTGAGTGCCAGGCTCCACCTCCATGCTCACACAATCCTCCTCCTCCTCCTCATCCTCTTCCTGTGTGATGGGTGGGACAGAAGGAACACTGTCCGGATAAAGGGGGCCTTGAGAGGCAAGGAAGTCCTCCTCTTCCTGCCTCTGTTCTGCCTCAAGTGCCCTGTCCATTATCCCACGCAGCGTATGCTCCAACAGGTGGACAAGAGGGACAGTGTCACTGATGCCTGCGCTGTCACTGCTCACCATCCTCGTGGCCTCCTCAAATGGTGAGAGGACAGTGCATGCATCCCTGATCATGCTCCACTGACGTGGGGAAAAAAAACCAAGCTCCCCTGACCCTGTCCTGGTGCCGTAGTCGCAAAGGTACTCATTGATGGCCCTCTGCTGCGTGTGCAGTCGCTGCAGCATGGCCAACGTTGAGTTCCACCTGGTGGGCATGTCACATATTAGGCGGTTCTTGGGCAGGTTCAGCTCCTTTTGCAGCTCAGTCAGCCGAGCACTGGCATTATAAGATCGGCGGAAATGCACACAGACTTTCCTGGCCTGCCTCAGGACATCCTGTAAGCCTGGGAACCTGCCCAAGAACCGCTGCACCACCAGGTTGAGGACGTGAGCCATGCAGGGCACATGGGTGAGCTGCCCCTGTCGCAGGGCGGAGAGGAGGTTGGTGCCATTGTCAGAAACGACCATTCCTGGCTTAAGCTGACGTGGCGTCAACCACCTCTCGGCCTGCCCCTGCAGAGCTGCCAGAACCTCTGGCCCAGTGTGGCTCCTGTCCCCCAAACACACCAGCGCAAGCATGGCATGGCATCTTTTTGCCTGCGTACTTGCGTAGCCCCTTGTACGCCTACGGAGCACCGCTGGTTCCAAGGACAGAGCACTGGAGGAAGAAGAAGAGGGGGGGGTGGAGGAGAGAGGTGTGTCACAACCAGTAGCAGTAGTAGCGTTTTGGAGGCGTGGTGGCGGAACAACCTACAACACTACTGCACCTTGTCCTGCATCCCTCCCAGCTGCCAATAGAGTGACCCAATGGGCCGTGAAAGAAAGGTACCGTCCCTGTCCATGCCTGCTGGACCATGAGTCAGCGGTAATATGCACCTTACCGCTGACCGCCCTGTCCAGCGAGGCATGGACATTGCCTTCCACATGCCGGTAGAGAGACGGAATCGCCTTCCGTGAGAAAAAGTGGCGTTTGGGAACCTGCCACTGAGGAACCGCACATTGAACAAACTCACGGAAGGGGGCCGAGTCTACCAACTGAAAAGGCAGCAGTTGAAGTGCTAGCAATTTAGCCAAGCTAGCATTCAACCGCTGGGCATGTGGATGGCTGGGAGTGTACTTCTTTCTACGGTCCAGCAGCTGGGGCAGGGAAATTTGCCTGCTGCAATCGGACGTCGATGTACTGCAAGTACTTGGTTGTGACACACCTAATTCTACACCTTCAGTCCTCTCAGAGCAGCTTTCAGAGAGGACTGAAGGTGTAGTGGGGATGGAGATCCCAGCTGATGAGGAGCAAGGAGAGGTCCGCTTAGTTCTTTGGTGTGGGTCTTTTATGTGTGCCTGCCAACGAGCTGCATGGCAGGTCGACATATGTCTGGTCATGCTTGTGGTGCCCAAGCGGCTGATGTTTTGGCCACGCGAGATTCGCTTGAGACAAATATTGCAAATAGCAGTGGTGCGATCTGATGCACTCGTCTCAAAAAAGGCCCACACCAAAGAACTTTTCTGATAACGTGCAGAGGCAGCGCCCTGCACAGGCGGAGCTCTGCGGTGTTGTACAGTTGCTGTGCTGGCCTCTACCTGGCCTCCAGGGGGCATCCTGCCTCGTTGGACATGTGACGCCGCATCCTCCTCCTCCTCGTCCTCCTCCTCATCCTCTCTCCCTTCAGGCACCCACGTGGAGTCAGTGACCTCATCATCCCCTCCCTCTTCACCACTAGAGCAAACCTGGCAGTAAGCTGCAGCTGGTGGAACAGTACTGCCAGATTCCTCAAGCTGGGTATCATCATCCGAGCCTTCGAATCGTTGGGCATCCTCCTGGAGCATGTACCCAACACTGTGCTCAAAGAGTTCGGGGGACTCCTCAGGAGGACATGGTGGGTCTAGGGAAGGGGTGGCTGATGATGCCATTGAGTACGCGTTGGCAGCTGCTCTGCCAGTACCCTGAGCCTGGGTGAGAGAGGATGAGGAGGATGAGGAGGGCTTGGTCCATTCTACCAAGCCTTCAGCATGATGCGGCTCCACATGTCCAGCTGCCGAAAACAAAGACGCGCATGTCCCATGGCCACGTGCTGATGACGATGCACGACCACGTCCACGGCCACGTCCACTAGAAACAGAGCCTGCCTGCCCTGTGTTCTTGGCTCTGCACGCTCTGCCTCCCCTTGGCGGTCTTCCAGCCATTGTAGTCGGTAGTCCTGTGGGTGCTGCTGAGAAGAAAATATAGGAGCTCTGTGTGATGCCACTAACACACTAGAAGTCCTATGGGTGCTTCTGCAAAGAAAATAGAGGAGCTCTGTGTGATGCCACTAACACACTAGAAGTCCTGTGGGTGCTGCTGAGAAGACAATATAGGAGCTCTGTGTGATGCCACTAACACACTAGAAGTCCTATGGGTGCTTCTGCAAAGAAAATAGAGGAGCTCTGTGTGATGCCACTAACACACTAGAAGTCCTGTGGGTGCTGCTGAGAAGACAATATAGGAGCTCTGTGTGATGCCACTAACACACTAGAAGTCCTATGGGTGCTTCTGCAAAGAAAATAGAGGAGCTCTGTGTGATGCCACTAACACACTAGAAGTCCTATGGGTGCTTCTGCAAAGAAAATAGAGGAGCTCTGTGTGATGCCACTAACACACTAGAAGTCCTGTGGGTGCTGCTGAGAAGACAATATAGGAGCTTTGTGTGATGCCACTAACACACTAGAAGTCCTATGGGTGCTTCTGCAAAGAAAATAGAGGAGCTCTGTGTGATGCCACTAACACACTAGAAGTCCTGTGGGTGCTGCTGAGAAGAAAATATAGGAGCTCTGTGTGATGCCACTAACACACTAGAAGTCCTATGGGTGCTTCTGCAAAGAAAATAGAGGAGCTCTGTGTGATGCCACTAACACACTAGAAGTCCTGTGGGTGCTGCTGAGAAGAAAATATAGGAGCTCTGTGTGATGCCACTAACACACTAGAAGTCCTATGGGTGCTTCTGCAAAGAAAATAGAGGAGCTCTGTGTGATGCCACTAACACACTAGAAGTCCTGTGGGTGCTGCTGAGAAGAAAATATAGGAGCTCTGTGTGATGCCACTAACACACTAAAAGTCCTATGGGTGCTTCTGCAAAGAAAATAGAGGATCTCTGTGTGATGGGACTAACACACTTCAAGTCCTATAGGTGCTTTTGGGAACAAAATATAGGTCTGTGTGATGGGACTAACACACTTCAAGTCCTATAGGTGCTTCTGGGAAGAAAATATAGGATCTCTGTATGATGGGACTAACACACTTCAAGTCCTATAGGTGCTTCTGGGAACAAAATATAGGTCTGTGTGATGGGACTAACACACTTCAAGTCCTATAGGTGCTTCTGGGAACAAAATATAGGATCTCTGTGTGATGGGACTAACACACTTCAAGTCCTATGGGTGCTTCTGGGAAGAAAATATAGGTCTGTGTGATGGGACTAACACACTTCAAGTCCTATAGGTGCTTCTGGGAACAAAATATATGATCTCTGTGTGATGGGACTAACACACTTCAAGTCCTATAGGTGCCTCTGGGAAGAAAATGTAGGTCTGTGTGATGGGATTAACACACTTCAAGTCCTATAGGTGCTTCTGGGAACAAAATATATGATCTCTGTGTGATGGGACTAACACACTTCAAGTCCTATAGGTGCTTCTGGGAACAAAATATAGGATCTCTGTGTGATGGGACTAACACACTTCAAGTCCTATAGGTGCTTCTGGGAAGAAAATGTAGGTCTGTGTGATGGGACTAACACACTTCAAGTCCTATAGGTGCTTCTGGGAACAAAAATATAGGATCTCTGTGTGATGGGACTAACACACTTCAAGTCCTATAGGTGCTTCTGGGAACAAAATATAGGATCTCTGTGTGATGGGACTAACACACTTCAAGTCCTATAGGTGCTTCTGGGAAGAAAATGTAGGTCTGTGTGATGGGACTAACACACTTCAAGTCCTATAGGTGCTTCTGGGAACAAAATATATGATCTCTGTGTGATGGGACTAACACACTTCAAGTCCTATAGGTGCTTCTGGGAAGAAAATATAGGTCTGTGTGATGGGACTAACACACTTCAAGTCCTATAGGTGCCTCTGGGAACAAAATATATGATCTCTGTGTGATGGGACTAACACACTTCAAGTCCTATAGGTGCTTCTGGGAAGAAAATGTAGGTCTGTGTGATGGGACTAACACACTTCAAGTCCTATAGGTGCTTCTGGGAACAAAATATATGATCTCTGTGTGATGGGACTAACACACTTCAAGTCCTATAGGTGCTTCTGGGAAGAAAATATAGGTCTGTGTGATGGGACTAACACACTTCAAGTCCTATAGGTGCTTCTGGGAACAAAATATATGATCTCTGTGTGATGGGACTAACACACTTCAAGTCCTATAGGTGCTTCTGGGAAGAAAATGTAGGTCTGTGTGATGGGACTAACACACTTCAAGTCCTATAGGTGCTTCTGGGAACAAAATATATGATCTCTGTGTGATGGGACTAACACACTTCAAGTCCTATAGGTGCTTCTGGGAAGAAAATATAGGTCTGTGTGATGGGACTAACACACTTCAAGTCCTATAGGTGCCTCTGGGAACAAAATATATGATCTCTGTGTGATGGGACTAACACACTTCAAGTCCTATAGGTGCTTCTGGGAAGAAAATGTAGGTCTGTGTGATGGGACTAACACACTTCAAGTCCTATAGGTGCTTCTGGGAACAAAATATAGGATCTCTGTGTGATGGGACTAACACACTTCAAGTCCTATGGGTGCTTCTGGGAAGAAAATATAGGTCTGTGTGATGGGACTAACACACTTCAAGTCCTATAGGTGCTTCTGGGAAGAAAATGTAGGTCTGTGTGATGGGACTAACACACTTCAAGTCCTATAGGTGCTTCTGGGAACAAAATATATGATCTCTGTGTGATGGGACTAACACACTTCAAGTCCTATAGGTGCTTCTGGGAAGAAAATATAGGTCTGTGTGATGGGACTAACACACTTCAAGTCGTATAGGTGCCTCTGGGAACAAAATATATGATCTCTGTGTGATGGGACTAACACACTTCAAGTCCTATAGGTGCTTCTGGGAAGAAAATGTAGGTCTGTGTGATGGGACTAACACACTTCAAGTCCTATAGGTGCTTCTGGGAACAAAATATAGGATCTCTGTGTGATGGGACTAACACACTTCAAGTCCTATGGGTGCTTCTGGGAAGAAAATATAGGTCTGTGTGATGGGACTAACACACTTCAAGTCCTATAGGTGCTTCTGGGAACAAAATATATGATCTCTGTGTGATGGGACTAACACACTTCAAGTCCTATGGGTGCTTCTGGGAAGAAAATATAGGTCTGTGTGATGGGACTAACACACTTCAAGTCCTATAGGTGCTTCTGGGAACAAAATATATGATCTCTGTGTGATGGGACTAACACACTTCAAGTCCTATGGGTGCTTCTGGGAAGAAAATATAGGTCTGTGTGATGGGACTAACACACTTCAAGTCCTATAGGTGCTTCTGGGAACAAAATATATGATCTCTGTGTGATGGGACTAACACACTTCAAGTCCTATAGGTGCTTCTGGGAAGAAAATATAGGTCTGTGTGATGGGACTAACACACTTCAAGTCCTATAGGTGCCTCTGGGAACAAAATATATGATCTCTGTGTGATGGGACTAACACACTTCAAGTCCTATAGGTGCTTCTGGGAAGAAAATGTAGGTCTGTGTGATGGGACTAACACACTTCAAGTCCTATAGGTGCTTCTGGGAACAAAATATATGATCTCTGTGTGATGGGACTAACACACTTCAAGTCCTATGGGTGCTTCTGGGAAGAAAATATAGGTCTGTGTGATGGGACTAACACACTTCAAGTCCTATAGGTGCTTCTGGGAACAAAATATATGATCTCTGTGTGATGGGACTAACACACTTCAAGTCCTATAGGTGCTTCTGGGAAGAAAATATAGGTCTGTGTGATGGGACTAACACACTTCAAGTCCTATAGGTGCCTCTGGGAACAAAATATATGATCTCTGTGTGATGGGACTAACACACTTCAAGTCCTATAGGTGCTTCTGGGAAGAAAATATAGGTCTGTGTGATGGGACTAACACACTTCAAGTCCTATAGGTGCTTCTGGGAACAAAATATATGATCTCTGTGTGATGGGACTAACACACTTCAAGTCCTATAGGTGCTTCTGGGAAGAAAATATAGGTCTGTGTGATGGGACTAACACACTTCAAGTCCTATAGGTGCTTCTGGGAACAAAATATAGGAGCTCTGCCTGCCTGCCTGCCACGAACACACTACAAGTCCTATAGGTGCTTCTGGGAACAAAATATAGGAGCTCTGCCTGCCTGCCACGAACACACTACAAGTCCTATAGGTGCTTCTGGGAACAAAATATAGGAGCTCTGCCTGCCTGCCACGAACACACTACAAGTCCTATAGGTGCTTCTGGGAACAAAATATAGGAGCTCTGCCTGCCTGCCACGAACACACTACAAGTCCTATAGGTGCTTCTGGGAACAAAATATAGGAGCTCTGCCTGCCTGCCACGAACACACTACAAGTCCTATAGGTGCTTCTGGGAACAAAATACAGGAGCTCTGTTTGCTGCCAGTGCCTGCCTGCCACGAACACACTACAAGCCCCTCTTTCTAAATCAATCTTTCTAAATGAATCTATCTAACTCAATCTCTCTAAGTAAATCTCTCTAACTAACTAAATCCAGCAGAGTGACACAGAACGATCCTGCTCTATCTACGCCGGAACAGCATGTGACCGGCGCAGACGGCGTGGCGGCCTTTTATAAGAGGGGGCGTGTACTAAAGCCCCTGAGCTGTAATTGGCTACAGGCGTCCTGCCTGTAGCCAATTATGGCTCTTCGAGTTTCCGGCGCTGTGATTGGCCAAGCATGCGGGGTCACAGTGCATGCTTGGCCAATCATCAGCCAGCAATGCACTGCGCCGGCCGCGCCGGCCGCAATGCATTGCGGGGCCGCTCGCATCACACGAATGTGATGCGAACGGCCCAAATAGTTCTGGGCTCGCCGATCGAGCGAACGCCCGGTGCTCGATGCGAACATGGGTTCGCATCGAGCACCGGGCCCATCCCTACTCTGCAGCAAAGTTTTTTAAAATGCTCAGAGGGGATAGTTTTTTTCTCAAACAAAAGTAGAATCACTCTTTAAACTCAGAAAATTCCAAGCTGCCAACAAAACAATCTTTTATTATACCTGTTATCATAAGCTTAAAGAGGAAGTAAACCCTCTGGGACCACTTTGACCTACAGGTAAGTCTAGATTAAGGCTTACCTGTAGGTCCAATAAATATCTCCTAAACCTACATGGTTTAGGAGATATTTAGAAAAGAAAAGGCACCGCTATCTACGGCGCATGCGCCGTAGACAGCGGTGCGCAGGAGCACTGCGCATGCCGAGATCACGGCGATATGCCGCTCTCGTGCACATGCGCGGGAGTGACGTCATCGCCGCTCCAGCAAATGACAGCGCTGGATCGGCGAGACCCGGAAGTCACTCCAGGTTTGATGGCGACGCAGAAGATCGTGGATGAGGACCGCTTCGGGGGCTTCGTTCTCAGGTAAGCCTTTGCCTTGCAGGTTCCGTTTTTTTTTTTAAATAGGCTTTACTTCCTCTTTAAAGCGGTGTTCCGGACAAAATTATACTTTTTAAATAAAAATACCCCTATAATACACAAGCCTAATGTATTCTAGTAAAGTTAGTCTGTAAACTAAGGTTCGTTTTGTTAGTTTATATCAGTAGTTTGTTATTTTATAAACTTACAGCAGGCCGTGGCCATCTTAAGTGTGGGCATCTGAAGCCAGACTGAATTTCTTCCTGGATCTCATCCTTGCAGATCTCGCACATGCTCAGTGCAGCACAAGCAGTGTAATAGGCTTCAGGTCAGGTTTCCATAGCAACGGCAGTGTCAGAGGAAGTTGCCGCCCCTTCCCAGGAGGCATTGCAAAAAGGACATGATGCCATGGGCCGCGGCCAGGGAGGAGGAAGTGAAAAATGAATACAGCACATATACAGTAGGTGCTGAGAAAAAAAATAAAAATATATCCAATTTGTTTACAGTGCACACTTTGGTGAGGAATGCTGAAGAGTAGTAAAAGTGAGTGGAACTCCACTTTAAGAATATTTTTATTGTCAGTCCAAACATTTTTATTTATGAAGGGAATGAATTAAGGTACTCAGGTCCCTGTGAACGATGATAAAAACAAGACAACCAAACAAATAAATATGTAAACATAAGTATAAGGACCAAATGCCCACCAAGAATCAATGTTTCTCTATATACATAAATGTTTGCAATCAGCTGTGGCACCAGCCTGTACAACTTAATGACATACTGACAGGTACAGCGGCTGTTTGCAAGTAACTGCACATCTGAGCAGTTACATTTAATTAGGGACAAATGAGTGGGCTCGGATACAAACTATCTGCTTGAATATGCAGTTACATGAGAATTTGTATCTTCTCTGCCATGTGCTGAAAAAAACTGCACCAGGACAACTGCCTCTACTCCCCCCTCCCTAATTATTGCCCTAATTACATCACACAGTGATAAGTGTAGTACAGGAACTTAGTTACCTGCAGAGATATTATGGAAAGAATTACATAGATCATAGCTGGGGCACACAGTGACAGGTTCAATATCGCTGACTTACCTGCACGTTTGCGAAGTCCCACAGGTAGCGGAAAGGCAAGTGCATTCATTTGAGGTAGAAGAGGCTGGGCCAAGGTTCTTGCAAGGTTCAGTTTAGTAAGATAGAGTCCTATACAGCTCCTCTCCAGGTTGACACTGACACATGGCAAAAGAGGAATGTTTTTGGACATCAACATTCCCGTCTTAGTCAATGGTCAGCATTCCATCATTCTATGGGCTCCTCAGAAAGCACACCATCTTACTGAAGCCAACGATATGACACAACAATTTACTAATTGTTTGAAAACTGCCTGGCGGACTTCAGGCATTACCATTCACAAAATCAATTTACAGTATATCAGAATATTGTTACATGGATACAAACAATAGCTCCTGAATATGAGGCTATGTCAAACTACCATCACACATTGAGACAGAAAACTACTAATCACTTACCATTGATAAACACAAGTTTTCATCCATGCCAGCATCTTTTTCTTTACATTTGTTTTGTGTCAAACAAACTTTGTGGTATGACGCTTTCTGTCCATAGTAGAGAAAATCAATGTGCCTATAATATGATCAGACAAAGCTCAAATTCTGCTTGGTACACTGTATCAATAATGCCTTAGCAAGATGTTCATGTATACCCTAGTGAATTCCATCCAATGTCTTACAAATCCTGGATCCATCTTTGTTAAAACACTTGCCTATATTTCTGTTCCTGGTGTTTGATTTCTGCCTAGCCAGACTTTCAGCTTGATTCAACTTCTCTGCTGACTTTTGTCTCTTAAAACTATATTTTTGCTTGTCAGTTTTATAATATGCTTTACTAGCTTTTCAGTTCATAAGTTCTCACTAGTGGCGCAAACCTAAATCAGCAAATGCCATATACTCACTATACTCTCTACCACTCATAGCGCAGCTCAATGTGCTCTGGTAGATCCGGCACCGCAGACCGCTAGCTCAACAGATGAAAAGAAACGTGAATGGCCTCAGCCTTGAGCTCCTTCTGAATCCCGTCTCGGATGCATTTCGCCCCGCCCATCAGGGCTTAATAATAGAGAAAGCATATACCACACATCCTTACCAGAGTTACTGGTGAACAACTTCATAGCAGGATAAGAACAAATCTGGTCTCTAGAATATTTTGGTGAATCAAGCCTTAGATGAACCTAGCTATGCTTCCTGTGCTGCTTTTCAAATCCTGCTAATATGGGACAATATAGAGGGCATTTCTGCACAATAGCTTTGATGTCGTTTGGACAATAAAGCTCTAGTGAGAATTTTCTACTATGCCTCTTGGAAGACATGAAAATGTATTTGCTAGGTGAACAGTTACTTCTGCCCCAGGTTAGTTAGGCGCCTTTTTGTACCAAAGTGGCCTAAACTTCCAGATGCCTTCATCGGAGGGTTGTTTGCTGGTAGGCTATATGAGGCTACTTATATGTTTTTGATTTACATTCACTATAGCAGATGGGGGCTCACCTGTATTATGGTGTGGGACTAAAGGTGGTTTGCCTGGTCTGATGAGCTTATCCAAGTCCAGCACTAGAGAGTATGGAGATGTAAGGCCTAACTGGGCATGGTGCCTTGAAAAATCACATCATTTATTGTAAAGGTTTTGCAGTCTGCTGTAAAATTATTTTTCTGTGGCGAAAAGTCCCAGTAGCATGGCAAAAATATTGAAGCATGAATAGCTATCTTCCTGCCCATTGTTCTGGTTGAGACATCTGCCTGTCTGTGGTCTGCCTTAGTCTAGGGAACAGAAACCACAGCAGGGAGAAGTTGTAGCTTTTGTTATAGGTAACTGTGGGTGGGGGTGCCGTCTGTTTCACTGTTCAGAGGGCTACTGAAAAAAACTGTTTTAATCCAGCTAAGCTAATACAAAAGTTTAATTTTGTTTTATTGAGTCTGACACCTTAGAAGACTATTTCCCACAATGCTTCATTTTGGCTAATGAAAGGCCTATGTATAGACTGGATGTTTTGTTATGACATTTAGCTTCAAGTACTTTTCTTGAAATGCTGCTTTTCTGATGAAAGTCATCCTTGTATATTTCCTGATATGATCAATACATAAAAAAAGACTCCATGAGGACAGGCTCTAAAGGAGAGGTGGTTACTAAAAGGCACCACTTTAATCATAAGTGCAACAAGAAATGTGAGAGACTGAAAGCTTACTCCAGATGACTAACCCACAGAACAAGTTTGCAGGGAGTAGATTTACATTAGAGTCGTATGTGGCCATTGGGAGCCTTTCTGACTTTAAGAAAAGAGCCTGGAGTATTGATCTTCCGTGGATTTTTGCAAAGCCTCCCTTTCAATCTGATGACAATGAGCTATTCCTGACAATCACAGGTCTGCTGGAAAAGAATTATGAGGCTGAAGCCGAAGACATTGAGCCATATGACTATTTCTGACTCATTTTTATCAGCTTAACATTGTAATATTGGAAAGAAAAAGCGTTTCAAGGCATTAGTTAATACAGAAAATTGCTTAATAATTCTATGTATATAGCGCATAAAATATACTAAGTATATAAGTCATACTAAGTAACATTGTGTATGTATGTTAAGTGAGTTGCTCCTGACATTTTAAGTACCCTCAATAACTAACTGGATTTCTTGTTATGGCTGAGTGCTAGGCCAACTTTTTATTAGTAGTGCTTGTAGGCGTACAATTTTTGGTGCTCAATACAGTACCTCTCAGCTCAGGTCATCTCTTTTATACAGAACATGTTCTTGTTTTACTGGTCCCAACCTGGCTTAGAAGGTTATAACAATGTGTAAATAAAGGATTCGTATGTTTTTTTCTACTAATGAGAAAATAGGTAACAGGCTTACTGTGTTTAATTGTAAATCCAGAATTGGCTCCATGCATACAATCCCTTGTAGATGTGGCTTCCATTTACACTACTTCTAAAGCTGGGTACACACTATAGTTTCTGAGGTTAGTCCAGCGATCTCCCCCACTGAGCTGTTGTGTTCTGACAGGGGGACTCCGATCAGTGCTCTCTGTTATTGTCTGAGAGCGCTGATCGGAAGTTGGTCGGCTGCTGGTTTTCTTTTGGATAGACCGACATACATGTAGGCAGAATGTCGCCCATTTTTTTTTTAACTGTTAAATGTCTCCTGACATTCTGCCCGTGTATACGGGGCTTACAACTGTCTATGCATGCTGTATTCTGATTGTGTAATCTCTGTACAATTTCCTTTAGATTTACCAACTACATACAGTAAATTACCAATTTATTTCTACTGAGGTAGATTCCCACACTATATAGTTGAAATTTTAGTGCAGGTTGGGCAACCAGACTCTAATACAGTATGTGTGGACAGATTTAGAACCATTTGCTTCATCGAATGTTTCAGACACACTGAAGGGGATTTACTAAAATTGAAGCATGTAAAATCTGGTGCAGCTTTACATAGAACCCAATCAGCTTCCAAATTTTATTGTCAAAGTACAAGCTGAACAAGCCTAAATTAGATGCTGATTGGCTACCATACACAACTGCACCAGATTCTAATGCCGTGTACACACGACCGGACTTTCCGGCAGACTAGGTCCGACAGTTTTTCCGACGGACTTTTGGCGGACTTCAGACGGACTTTCCGAACTGACTTGGACTCACACAATCACACCAAAGTCTGACTGATTCGAACGTGATGAGGTACGACCAAAATAAGGAAGTTCATAGCCAGTAGCAAATAGCTGCCCTAGTGTCGTTTTTCGCCCGTCGGACTAGCATACAGACGAATGGATTTCTTAATAGGAACTGGTTCCGGTGGAGTTCCGGCGGAAAAGTTTGAAACATGTTCTATTTCTAAAGTCCATCTGATTTTTTGACAGCAAAGGTCCGATGAAGCCCACATATGATCGAATTGTCCGGCGAATTCGTTCCGTCGGACCTTTGCTGACGAAAAGTCTGGTCGTGTTTCAGGTTTAGTAAATCTCCCTCACTCTTCCTTTTCTCCAAACATGCAACCTATGCAAAAATGGTGCTGTTAATGATATGCAAAATTTAACTTTTTTTGTCAGGTGTCAACAAATAAAAATTCATCTTCTTCTTCATCTTCTTTTCCAACCACCTTTACTGGCTGCTGGTGTATGCAAAGAGCAGTGACAAGTGGCACATAACTGTCACACAAAAGTAGAGGATGCCATTAATAGCTATGTTTACCAATTATTCATTTTTTTAAAGCCTGACAAACTTTAGGCCACCCTCCCATCGTTCTCCACCCTCCCCGACTCAAATATATGTTTGTAGTCAGGGGCTGGCTGTGTCATTATCTTAAGTGCTTAATCAGGAGATAATCACATCACTTCCCGAATGTAGAGGAAAAGCCATTCACTGACAGCAGAGGATTGTGGGACATTTAGTCCAGTCACCAAGAGTTACCATAGACTTTATACTGTAGAAAACCACAAGTTCCAGAGTGCTGAAAGACAAAAGAAATTCTGGGCAATTAGATAAATTGGACTATGCTGGGCAGGCTCTCTCTGTTGGGACACAGGCTTCAGAGCTGCAGGAGGCTTTCATTCTGGGTGCTGTTGGTGGGCACCGCGGCCTAGGCACAGATGGAACCTCTCACCCTGAGGGCTTCATCGCTGGGTGCAGGGTGGCTGTCTTTGTCACCGAATTTGCTGCATTGCTGATCAGGTTTATATCCTCTGCATTTCCAGGCAGTCATCGACTAGGACTACAGGTTGCCAATCGTCCACCACACAACTCGCAGCAGATTTTCAAGAGCCTGCGCAAAGACATCCTGCTTCACAGGACCCGTGTGAGTGGCCATCTTATCTCTGACACTTAAAGACACTGCATGCAGACACCTTTACACCTGACCAGTTGGAGGGTCTTTGCTGGGGAAAATACAGCATCTATTACATTCAGCCTCACTGGCTTGCTTCTACACAGTAACATCTCTGGTCCCCACCAAAGCTAGCTAAAAATCAAGGATACCTATACTACAAGGACTTCTTTTCATCAAGGAGTCTCTACTCGTGAACCTGTGGCAGATTACAACCCCCTTCTAGATATACAACCGTATATTAAACGTGGACTCCTACACAAACCTTATATATTGTTTACTACATATTTCTTGTGGCATCAGGGTCTAGAGGGAGTGGACTGACTAAAAGTCTTCTCTTCCCCCTCTTGTTTCTGGGGTCATAAATCTGTTACAGCCTGCTTATTATAGCAATTTGACTTATTGTTATTGCTATTTCATTGTGTGTTCTGCTGATCTAATTTTTCTGCAATATCACTTAAATTGTGTTATGCCTGTAACTTTTATAGTTCTGTAGACTTAACCTCCCAGTAAAGTGTTGACTTGCAATTCTTACTAATTATTGGTGTCTTTACATTTTATGTTTTCTTGAATTATGTCAGAACCCAGTCAGAGGTGTTGGGGGGCTTGCAAGGTCAGGGCAACCAATGGAGACAAGCAATTTCCAACATGATAGCACTACATTTAGGGGCTCGTCCAAGATATGCCTTGTGGTTTGCCCTAGAAAGTGAAGTAATGAGCCAAGAGACGAGGAGCAGGTGGACCCAGCCACTGCAGCCACATGGAGCCAAGAAAAAGGCAGCCATCTGGAGCTATGCACAGTAGTCGAGATACCTGGGAGAGAATGGACTGAAAGGGAAGTACGGCAGCTGGTGAGGAGTTTGGTACCAGAAGAAAAGGCCTACCTCACTGACATGAGAACAGAGTTCAGCTTAGACTGCACTCACGCGTTACTGGAATGGAAGGGATCCATACCTGACTCACTTTTCTGTTATCACTCTTCTTCAAATAAATCATTACACTATTAAAATAAATATTAAAACATTAAAAGTATTACATCAAATAATTTAAAGTTTAAAAGATTATAATGATATAATTAAAGATTACAAATACAACAAATATTCTAAGACATTCTTAGGAAAATCATGACTTTAGGCAGACCTATTAGGCTGTAAGAGGGCTTCAGAGTGTCCTGGAGACCAGGCATACCTGTTAAGTATTCATTTTAAATATAGAGGGAAAGCAAACCACAAAATGCTTTAGCAATAAAGTTTTATTAGGCATATGCATACAATTATAAAATAGTTAAAAATATCCAAGTATGTCATAACACATCAAGCATAATACAGTATACTGTGTACGTTTTTACTCCACTGTTAAATCTATCCAACAAAAATACATACATGTATATGGGTACAATGAACACCTCCCAAACCATATGAAAGCTTATGCTCAGAAATACAAGGGGTCTTCAAAAAGTTTCTGCACTTTTATATTTTCATTGGAAATGGTGAGGGAGATAGGAGTAGTAATCAGTCATGTCTGAGAGTTGGTGCTACACTGGGAAAAATGCATCGCAAAGGAACGTGACTATGTAGAAAAGTGATGTAATTTGTTTTTGGAATTCTTAATAAAAAGAGTTAAAAAAAATAAAAGAACCTCCTTGAGAAAGTGGGTTCTTATACGCCTGAAGCATTGGGTTTTTCCTCCTCCTCTCTTTTCACCAGGGTCTGGCTCAGCTATCCTTTTTATTATTCTATTCTGGGTACTGAATTCCTGTATGTATTTCTGAACATCAGCTGCCATGTGGTTTAAGTGGTGCTTATTGTACCTATGTACATGCATGTATTTTTGATGGTTGGATTTAGCAGTGGAGCAAATACCTGCGCTGTATTATGCATGATGTGATATGGAATACTTGGATATTTGTACCTATTGTATAATTATATTTATATTCCTAATATACCTTTATGCTAAAGCATTTTTGGTATGTGGTATGCTTACGCGATATACTGTATTTAAAGTTATTGTATTAACATATTGATACACCCTAAAAAATATTGATAACCCTAAAACCCTAAAAAAAAAAATTATATTGTCGGATGCTGATAATAATGTTGTGCTGAACCTTATTGCTAATTATACATTTTTTTGTTGTTGATCATCCCTTTCAACCAGAGCCAATTTAAACTTTAGTAGAGTGGATTAACCAGCATGGGTCACCTTAAACCAACGTTCTGTACCTGGCTTTGCCTCCCCGCACTGCATCCGGACCGCTGTCTCCGCCTCTTCCTTGCCTTTTCCCCCTGGCAGGGGTCGCCGCCGACACATTAGAGCCACCGGCCACAGCTGGCAACAGCCCGGCGGCCGCGACATTGCTCCTCCCACACTGAGACTCCCCCCTTTTCACAGCATCAGAGGGGGAGTCCGCTAGCTCTGGACAGTGATGTCGGGTGGGCGGAGGAGGCGTGTGTACGCTTCCTGACACCCAACCAGCCAAGCTCCGCCTACGCCGAGGATTCAGTCCAGGCCCACCACCCGCGGAAGCACCTGACGGGTCCTGGGCGGGGCTCCTACACTGGTGCAAAACTCTGGGCAGGATCCGGGGAAAAACACTCCAGCGGCCGAGAACGCCGGGGCGTGTGGAATGTCCTGCCGCCCCACTGCTGACCCAGTCACTTTGTCCTCTAGCAGGGCAGATATCTGGCTCTGTAACCAATCTGGCCCCTTAGAAGCTGCCGCAGCCATGCAAGGATCCTGCCCACCTTGGCCATGCTCCAATATTTTGTGACAAGCAGCAGCGTGGAATAAACTGCCTGCTTGTCACCTGTCCCTCCTCTGTTGCCATGGAAACCCCACCAATCCCTTAAATAAACTACAATAAACCCCTCCTCATCCTGTTGCTTCAACCAATCCTACCTCTCCCTTATTCTCCACCTACAATCCTTAACCCCATAGTTGCTTCCCCTTCTCACCCTGTCATGCTAGCCCTGCACTAGCTTTCATTTTATTTTTCTCGCTCCAGGCCATACTTCAAAGCAAAACCTGTCCAAAGTTCTAAAGTTTATTTTTTTTAGGAAGCAGTTCTATACAGAATATAAAAGCCTTTTCCCTTCCAACATGCTTTAGAAAAGGACTATTGCCCTGTGTAAACAGTGATCTCTCTGTAGAGGTCAGACATACACCCTGCTGAGTCAGATCTAGAGCTCCCTGATCAGCAGGGAGTGTAAGCTTTGCTTATTGTAAAACTGATTTGGAAAAAGATCTGACTCAGCAGTAGACCTCTGCAGAGAGAACTCCGCTTCCACACAAAAAGTGAAGGACATTTTCTGTCAGCATGCTGAGTTTTCAACTCAGGCTGTGACTGCCTTCTAAAGAAAATTTATTATAGCCCTTTGAACACCTTGTGAGATTTAGTCAAAAGTGTCAGAAACAAACGTTGGATCAACTTTCTTGAATGTGGCCAATCAGAATTTCATTTTTCATTTTCTAAGTTGTGTGGAAAAAATTAAAGATAGAAGATGATTGGTTGCTATGGGCAATAGAACCAGTTGAGATACATTGCCTCAGACACCTTTTTAATCCCCTTACCTGGAATATTTTATCTTATATAAACTAAATTCAGTTGTGCTTTAAAACCCCTTCCCGGCCGATCGTACGTAGATATGCGGCCTCGGCTTTCTGGGGTTATACCGGGATGATGCCTGCAGCTGCAGGCATCATCCCAGTACCATTTTTTTTTGCGGGCAATTGGCTTTCCAGGGATAACAACCAATGCAGCTAAAAGTCACTCAAATGTTATTCCAGAGGAGCGGGAGTGGACGTCCCCCCTCCTGCCGCCTCCCGCCGCCTCTCGCCACCCTGAACGGGCCTCTCGTCCCACCGGGAGACCCGATCCACGATCCGCCACTTCCGGCGGCTAGGGACAGACTGGTACGAAGCCGGAGGCTGATTGTAAACCCTCAGCATGACGTCACAACGTCACTTCCTGTTTACTCGGCTGCCAATGACGCCGGTTTAAAGAAAATATACAGTATTCAGGATCGCCGAAAATGGTGATCTGAATACTTTGAAGTGCAAAGGAGGGATTGTAGGTCTTTTAGACCCCCGATCCCTCCATAAAGAGTACCTGTCACCACCTATTACTGTCACAAGGGATGTTTTGATTCCTTGTGACAGCAATAAAAGTGATCATATTTTTTTTTTTGTAAACACAGTTTAATAATATATAAAGAAATAAAATAAATAATAAAAAAAATTTTTTTAAAGCGTCCCAGTCCCCGCGAGCTCGCGCAGCAAAGAAAACACATATAGAAGTTGCGCCCGCATATATAAACGGTGTTCAAATCACACATGTGAGGTATCGCGCAATCGTCAAGAGCGAGAGAAATAATTCTAGCACTAGACCTCCTCTGTAACTCTAACCTGGTAACCGAAAAAAAAATAGCGTTGCCTATGGAGATTTTTAGGTACCGTAGTTTGTCGCCATTACATGAGTGCGTGCAATTATAAAGCGTGACATGTTTGGTATCTATTTACTCTGCGTAACATCATCTCTCACATTATACAAAAAAATTGGGCTAACTCTACTGTTTAGTTTTTTTAAAATTCATGAAAGTGTCCCTTTTCCCAAAAAGTTGCGTTTAAAACACTGCTGCACAAATGCTGTGTGACATAAAATATTGCAACAATCACCATTTTATTCTCTAGATTCTCTGCTAAAACATATATATATATATATATATATATAATGTTTTGGGGGCTCTAAGTAATTTTCTAGCAAAAAATACAGATTTTAACTTGTAAACACCACATGTCAGAAATAGGCTAATGCCGCGTACACACGAGCGGAATGTCCGACAGAAAGAGTCTGACGGAATCTTTTCATCATATATTCCAATCGTGTGTGTGCCTCACCTGACTTTTTTTTCAAAAATTCTGATGGACCTAGAAATAGAACATGTTTTAAATATTTCCAACGGAACCAATTCCTATAGGGAAAACCATTCGTCTGTATGCTGTTCCGACGGACCAAAAACAACGCATGCTCTGAAGCAAGTACGAGACAGCAGCTATTGGCTACTGGCTATTAAACTTCCTTTTTCTAGTCCCGCCTTACGTGTAGTATGTCACCGCGTTCTAGACGGTCGGACTTTGGTGTGATCGTGTGTAGGCAAGACAGTTTCACCGGACTGCGTCGGAACTCCGTCGGAAAAAACCTTTGACATTCATTCCAACGGGAAAACCAGTCGTGTGTATGTGGCATTAGTCATGAAAGGGTTAAAGTAAACCTGGCATAAGGGGGAAAAATGTGCTGCCATTGCTGAGCTCCATTTGAAAATGACAGTTTGTTAGCTAAAAAGGAATGTAAATGGGTAATTGTGGCATTGTTTTGATATCACTTGAAGATGCTTCTGAGAACATTCAAAATTCATTGCAGGTACAACTGACCTTCTTCAGCAGCTCTTGCATTCCCATAGACTTATATGATGTGAAGCAGCTTTGAAGTGAACAAAATCAGTCAATACTGGTCTAAAAGCTAACCCACTTCACCAAGTCACCCTACCCACTGACTTTTGATACAGCCATCTGTGTACCAAGGGGTCAGAGCCATCTGTGAAGCACCCCCTTACAAGCCCAGTAGTCACAAGGACTAATTGTGGTCTAATACCCTATATTAGGCATCACTAAATGGAGGACCAAGGTCTGCATTGGGACTGAGCCACTGTCTCACCCGGACCCATGGTCATGACATTTTAGGAGGCGCTTCTTTCTCCCAGCCTCTGCCTCTGTCATTCTCAAGACAGAGCGGAGAGCAGGATGGTAATAAAGGAGGCACAGCACAACAGTGGATGGGGCACGGAAGCGGGCACTGCATGAGTTAACTTTCTAGATTAACCAGCAGGTGATTGGTTGCTAGGATGCAGGGCTCCCACCCTCCATCCAATGCTTTGCCATCCCTCCTGCACTCAGTTCATTACCACCCTGCCTCCTGCTCTCCATTGTGTCTAAGTTGGGAGAGTGACGGGGCAGAGGACACTACTGTGGGGGGGTGATGTGAAAGGGGGCAGTGTGGGGGGGTGGCTGGGTGTCAAGAGGGCAGAAAACACTACTGTGGATGAAGGGTGTGATGTGAAAGGAGGGGATAGTGCTGTGGGAGGAGGGTGATATAAAGGCGGAAGTGCTGTGGGGGGGGTGATGTCAAGGGGGAAGCAGTGCTGTGGGAGGTGATGTAAAGAGGGCAGATCACACTACGTTGGGGGGGGATAAGGGGGTGGGTGATGTGAAGCGAGGCCGTGCTGTGAAGGGGGATGTGAAGAAGGCAGAGCACGCTACTATGGGGGGATCTGTGATGTGAGAAGGGGCAATGCTGTAGGAGGTGGGTTAACTACTTACCTACCAGCCACGAACACCTCCTTCCTGACCAGGCCATTTTTCAGCTTTCAGCGCTGTCGCATTTTGAATGACAAATGCGCGGTCATGCAACGCTGTACCCAAATAAAATTTTTATCATTTTTTCCCCACAGATAGAGCTTTATTTTGGTGGTATTTGATCACCTCTGCGGTTTTTATTTCTTGCGCTATAAACAAAAGAAGAGGGACAAGTTTGAAAAAACATAATATTTTTTACTATTTATTATAATAAATATCCAATTTTTTTTTTTTTTTTTTAAACAAATTTTTTCCTCAGTTTAGGCCGATACGTATTCTTCTACATATTTTTGGTAAAAAAAAATCGCAATAAGCGTATATTGATTGGTTTGCGCAAAAGTTATAGCGTCTACAAAATAGGGGATAGATTTATAGCATTTTTATTATTATTTTTTTTTTTACTAGTAATGGCGGCGATTTGCGATTTTTATCGTGACTGCGACATTGCGGCGGACACTTCGGACACTTTTGACTCATTTTTAGGACCATTCACATTTATACAGCGATCCGTGCTATAAAAATGCATTGATTACTGTATAAATGTGACTGGCAGGGAAGGGGTTAACGCTAGGGGGCGCTGCAGGGGTTAATATGTTCCCTATATTGGTGATTCTTACTGTGGGGGGAGGGGACTGACTGGGGGAGGAGACCGATCGGTGTCCCTATGTACAAGGGACACACCATCGGTCTCCTCTCCTCTGACAGGACGTGGATCTGTGTGTTTACACACACCGATCCACGTCCTGCTCGATTACCGGGCAATCGCGGGTGCCTGGCGGTCATCGCGACCGCCGGGCACGCGCACCGAGGCCCCAGCTACGCGGCGGGCGCGCGCGCGCGCCTCCCGCGGCGCGCGCGCGCCCCCCAGTGGCCAAATTGTAGACGACGTCATATGACGGCGTCCCGCCACAGTAGCTGAACCGTCCCGCCGTCATTTGACAGTGGGTGGTCAGCAAGTGGTTAATGTAAAGGGGACCAGTGCTGTTGGGGTAATGTAAAGGGTGGGCTGTGCTGTGGGGGGGATGTGAAGGGGGCGGTGATATAGGGGGGTGATGTAAAGGGGGCAGTTCTGAGGGGGTTTTGATGTGAGGGGGCAGATGATAGTACTGTGGGGGGTGATGATTTGAAAGGGGGTTGAGGACACTGAATAAAGGGGGGGTGTAATGTCAAGGGGATTCAGTACACTACTGTGAAAGAAGTGGGGTGATGTAAAGCGGGTCTAAGAACACTGCTCTGAAGGGAAAATTGTGATGTGTGAGGGAGTGAGGACACTGATGTAAGAACGGGATTATGATATACGAGGAGAGAGCTGTAATGTGAAGAGTCATCACACAATGCCATTCGGACCTCTGCTGGAAGAAAATTTTACTGATTGGACCTCCGTAAATTTTAATTAATTACCCTGCCCTGGATGAATTGTCATTTAATCATGGCTGATAAATATGCAACATGTTAAATTACGGGCAAGGAAAGTATTACTATTATTATTATGAATGTAATTACTGTATCAACAAGACTTGTGCTAGTAGTTGTTCAAGTATTGCCATTATACTGTAGATATATTATATCATTTTACTCATTTTACTCAGAAATCCAAAGATTAAAAATGAAAGGCCTTTTAAATTGACAAATTTGGAATCACAAAGTAATTCATTATTTTAAGAATAAAGATTTGCTCAAGTATTTGAAAATGACTACCAAAATGTTCAGTTCCATGTTCTGATATCAGAAATAGTAGATGTGTCCTGTGCCCTTGGTTATATTGCATTGTTTCGTTTTTCCTCCTTGACATTGGAAGTGATGGTACCAGTAAAAGTCATTTTACTACTATTGACTGACATTTGTACTCTATTTGATAATTTATATCTTCGTTTATTTGAAGTGAGTCTCAATCATTTTTTTTCCATCAGTACTCTTATAAATTGCTCTATATGGCTGCTAATAAAAGTGGTACTTCACCATTAGAAGGAACATTTTATGATGCATAACCCCATAATCTGAGTGGATCTGGCCCTAGGAATTTGACCTTTCTGTGGTTGTTCGTCTTGTAAAAAAAACCCAATAACTGGATTAATTCCCTTCCAAAAGCCTCTGTCCCGGGTGAGTCTATCGCATGAAGCTCTAGTATTGTAGCTATAACTAGAGTGTTCCAAATAATAGGTTTTCAGTCATCTTCATCAAGGCTTCAGTATATAAGCAAAGCTTATTAGAGAACTGTGCTTATATATATCTACAGAAAACCTCTATGACATTTTTGATGTTCTTAAATTGCCAAAGAAAATATTAGAAATGCGCATTTTTAATGGGATTTTTGTGTTTATAATTAAGAGACATGTACACATGGAACTTTGTACTATGGAACTTCTGTGTCAATAATGTGCCAATGTATTGACTGTGACAGAATTTTAGGGCTCTTTCCCACCAGGGGGCAAAAAAAAAAAAAACAGGCAGCTGAGCCATGGTTTTACCAGCCCCTCGCCACCCACTGGAATTCTAACATTACAGTCTGACTGAGCACCGACTGTCAAACTCACCCATTGAGATCAATAGGGCTGCACCACAATTGTAAGCCAAAGGTTTGGCTCACAATTGTGATGCAATACCGCAATGTAAAATTATAAACAGGTCCTAGGAGGTGGCAGTAGCTTCTCCTGAATGCCTGTCAGCAGCTGCTATATCAACGTCTGAAAAGCAATCCATCCCAAAACACTGTTCAGGTAAGCCAGTTAGCAGGAAAGGTAAGCATTACCGTCTGTCTAAAAGAGCCCTTATGCCGCGTACACACGATCGACTTTCCTGCAGACTTGGTCCGGCGGACTATCCGACGGACTTTGCAGCAGAGGTCCGCCGGACTTTCAAACGAACGGACTTGCCCACACACGATCACTCCAAAAGTCAGACGGATTCGAACGTGATGACGTACGACCAGACTAGAATAAGGAAGTTCATAGCCAGTAGCCAATAGCTGCCCTAGCGTCGGTTTTAGTCCATTGGACTAGCACACAGGCGACCGGATTTTTCGACCGGGCTCACGTCCGTCGGAAAGATTTGAAACATGCTTTATTTCTAGGTCCGTCTGACTTTTGGGAAAGAATAGTCTGCTGGAGCCAACACACCATTGAATTGTCCGACGGATTCCAGTCTGCCGGACCTAGTCCGTTGAAAAGTCTGATCGTGTGTACGCGGCATTAGACATACCTGCTAACTTTCTGAAATGCAAAAGAGGGATATCCTTTAGTACATGTGTAGACGAAAGACACATCCCCCAGTTACATGGATCATTAAGAATTAAAAAGAAAAATGGTTGGCTAAACCTATAAGCGCTTTTTTATCACTATGTTTCCTTTACACTGGATTTTTAAAATAATAATGTGAAATTAAAAAAAAAAAAAATCTTTGTGAAAGATTTATTGTAGAGTAACACTTTTAGTAGTTAAGTATTGTATTTATTATAGAGGTCTACACATCTGTCCAAAAAGAACAACTGAAGAGGAAAGAGGGACAGATGGATTTGGTTCCAAAATAGGGACATTCCCTTCAAATAAGGGACAGTTGGGAAATATACTTAGAGACAAAAGATATCTGCACAGATATCAAAATGACAAAGAAGTAAATTGCATAGGGAGGTACAGACTGCCAATTAGACATTAGAATTAGTAGAGCTGAGACATGATCTCAGATAGTAAGCAATTGAGCTGCAAGTTTGAAAATGACTTGCTAAGCTATTGCTAGACTTGCCAGGCTTCACAAGTGTGTTGCACAATTGCAGCAAGTCCGCATTGCATGACTCCAGATCAAATTTCTTTGCGAACATTCTGTAAGTTTGCTGCAAGTTCTGGTTAAGTTATGTTGGTTAAGTATGTAATAGTCATCCCAGCACAGGGGTCACTGTAACTTGCAGAGCTCTTGCTGTAGACTCACCACTGCAACTTTGCTCTTGCTAGAGACTTGCCATGCAAATTTGCTACAAATTGGAAAAGTGTCAACTAGAACATGCGCTTCAAGTGCTCTGCAAGTGTACAAATTGCCAGTGAAAATGTGTAGCAAGTTAACAGACTTACAGTGTGGTCCTGGTTGGAGGGCCTCACTCCTGCTTCATGTGATATAGTTGTGATATGGTTGAGGCAGGCATAGCTACTCTTCCTCATTTCAGGCTGTGCAATTTCATAGGCTGGGGAACTGCATCCTCCATGAGACTTACCCTTTTGTCCCTCACCGCGCCATTGGTGGTCTCGGCGATTGATGGCACTGTTCTCCCAGGGTGTCCTATCCGCTTCCAGACCCTCCCTGTTAAGATGTCGGTAGGGACACTCCACCAGGAGTGGATAGCCTTCCCTTCACTAGCAGCAAAGACACCCACCAACCTGGGTGGGAAAAGGGAGGGGATGGGAGGAAGGCACCTGCGGCTCATTATGGCCACTTAACTAACAGGAAGCACTATAAAAAATACCAGGACGCACGAGGATCCTGATGTGATTCTGAGCATCCCTGAGCTGACGGTCATTTGTTTCCAATGTTCTAATGTAAGTACTTTACATATGTTAGCTTACCCATTTTTTTTTCTCTGCCTGCCTTCTGGCAGGTTAAAGCTACACCCAATGAAACAGCCATTGATATATTAATTACCTGTAACACACCTATATGGCTTACTTTTGTTTATCCACAGAGCCTCAGACTCTCTGTGTAAGCCATAGTCTGGCATTAATCAACACGCCCTTGATGGTGCTTTTTACCAACATCACCATTAAGGTAAATTTAGGTTTCATATATACATGGTATTAAAGCTTGTATTAACCACTTCAGCCCCGGACCATTTGGCTGGCCAAAGACCAGAGCACTTTTTACGATTCGGCACTGCGTTGATTTAACTGACAATGGCACGGTCCTGCGACGTGGCTCCCAAACAAAATTGACATCCTTTTTCCCCACAAATAGAGATTTCTTTTGGTGGCATTTAATCACCTCTGCATTTTTTATTTTTTGCTCTATAAACAAAAAAAAGCGACAATTTTGAAAAAAAAAATATTTTTTACTTTTTGCTATAATAAATATCCCCAAAAAATATATAAAATAAAAAAAATGTTTTTCCTCAGTTTAGGCCAAAACTTATTCTTCTACATATTTTTGGCAAAAAAAAAAAAAAAAAAAAACGCAATAAGCGATTATTGATTGGTTTGCGCAAAAGTTATAGCGTCTACAAAATAGGGGATAGTTTTATGGCATTTTTATTAATAACTTTTTTTTTACTAGTAATGGTGGCGATCAGCGAATTTTATCATGACTGACATTATGGTGGACAGATCGGACACTTTTGGCGCTATTTTGAGACCATTCACATTTATACAGCGATCAGTACGTTTAAAAATGCATTGATTACTGGGTAAATGTGACTGGCATTGAAGGGGTTAACCAGGAGGGGGCACTGAAGGGGTTAAGTGTGTCCTAGGGATGTGTTCTAACTGTAGGGGGATGGGCTACGTGTGTCATGACACTGATCACCACTCCTGATCACAGCGAGCTGTGATCAATGTCCTGTCACTTGGAAGAATGTCAGGGCCAAGAAAGAATAAATAGTGAAGTGGTCCAATGGGATTGTCACCCCTAACACCCATTTGTTTTATAAATAAATGTCACTCTTAATAGAGGGCTATGATAATTATTAAATACATGTTTCGCTTTGCTGGTTCTTTCTGTTTTGTGTTTCAGGTGACAAGCTGCCTGCTGTTGCTAGGAAGATTTACCTCAGCTGCTGAGCACTGGATTGGTGACAAATCCTTTGGTGGGAAACATCTAGCCAATGAGTGTAACCTTTTACTTATATCCTCTCCTGTCACTGGGCGGAGTCAGCATTTACCTCAGGTCTGTCAGCTGTACTCACCCATGGATTCTCCTCAGCTTTCCTTCTGGATCTTTTGACCTGCTCTCCCACCCTTCCTCCCCTTTGTAATTTCCCCTCGTCGCGGTCCCTCTTTATGTGGGTAATGTCGCCCACTTTGCGGGTGGACAGTGGTTGGTACGCTGTTACTTGGGTCTGATTAGAAATTACTGCTTGAGTCTCAGTGACTAAGCATGTTGGTCTGGTTTTGGTTACCAACCGGTGTTGCCAACCGTCAGTATTTTTACTGGCAGCCAGTAAAAAACAGCCAATTTTCTCCTGCCAGTAAAAAGAAAAGGTTGCCAGTAAAAAATATGTCTGTGACGCTCAGCCCGAAGCCAGCCAAGACCATACAAGTGCCTGCTACAGTGTGTTCAGGCGGCTCTGGTGGAGGCGGTGCCTGAGCATGTCCAGTGATGTCATGATGCAAGGGAGCCAAACAGAGCGGCCAGAGCCTTGTGTGTGGGTGTGCGGGATGGGAGCAAGGCAGGTCAGGAACGGGACCATCAGTGCTGTTTGGACTGGAGGGACCACCTGGCTTGGAGAGAGACTGTCACTGTGACTCACTGTGACTGCTCACTGTGAGAGTTTATTTCATGTGTGTGCGGCCCATTCTAATTTCTTGCCCTCCTGAGTCCTGTCCCTGAGCTACTTACTATATCGAAAATAAAAAAAGAAATATGTATTTTGCCTTATTATCTACCTTAAATCACATTGCTAATTATATATTGTAATTGTAGCCTAAATAGTGAAATTTGTACTTAAAACTGTAATTTTGTAACTTTTGAAAAGGCCAGTAAAAACGTGGCTGTGCCAGAAAATTGTGGGTGTTGTGTCAGTAAATTTCAATCTGTTAGGATGACAACACTGTTACCAACAGTTCTGTTTGATATTGAAGGTCCATCTTTTTGGGTAGTGTCGCCCACTTTGTGGGTGCAGTGGTTGGTAAACTGTTATTTGGTTGGTATAAGATATTGCTGCTTGAGTCTTAGTGTCATGTACCCCGATATTGCAGAGAGAGACCTCCCTTGCGTCTCCCACTCCTGGTTCCCTGGTGTGGGGACAGGAGACCCAGGAGTGAGGAGGAGCACGGGTGCCTGGCAGGATCAACAGACCGGTGGAGTGACCAAGTCAACTCAGCGGACACGGTGGAGGCCTGGATAGCAGAGAAGACTGGATACAGACAAATGAGCTGGACCACAGGTAAACAGGATAGCAGAGCTGGCTGGATCTGGACAAACAGCTTAGCAGACTGGACAGCAGAGCAGGGTGGATCTGGATGGACAGCTTAGCAGACTGGTCAGCAGAGTAGGCCGGAACTGAACAGGTAAGCAGGTTCAACAGGCACACAGGATAGCAGAGCTGGCTGGATCTGGACAAACAGCTTAGCAGACTGGACAGCAGAGCAGGATGGATCTGGATGGACAGCTTAGCAGACTGGTCAGCAGAGTAGGCCGGAACAGAACAGGTAAGCAGGTTCAACAGGAACACAGGATAGCAGAGCTGGCTGGATCTGGACAACAGCTTAGCAGACTGGACAGCAGAGCAGGATGGATCTGGATGGACAGCTTAGCAGACTGGTCAGCAGAGTAGGCCGGAACTGAACAGGTAAGCAGGTTCAACAGGAACACAGGATAGCAGAGCTGGCTGGATCTGGACAACAGCTTAGCAGACTGGACAGCAGAGCAGGATGGATCTGGATGGACAGCTTAGCAGACTGGTCAGCAGAGTAGGCCGGAACTGAACAGGTAAGCAGGTTTAACAGGAACACAGGATATCAGAGCTGGCTGGATCTGGACAACAGCTTAGCAGACAGAACAGGAAGCAGGACTATGGCACAGGCTGGATCAGTGCAGGTGATCAGACTTGGAGCAGGAAACAGAACCTCTGAACGGACTGGAGCAGTGCAAATGATCAGGTTCACTACAGGGATCAGACTGCAGACCGGACAGGAACAATGCAGGTAATCAGAGTTCATCAAGGAAGTCAGATCAGGAATCATACTGGTATTAAGGTACAAGGGATGAGACAGAAGGATGGTCACAACAAGCCGGGCTCGGGTACAGGCAGATAGCTGGGTAGTCACTGGTAAGCCGGGTCAATAGGACAGATAAATCAGGATCAGATTACACACACCACAATGCTGTAGAGCAGACAGCAAAGACCGTCTGCTCAGGTCAAGTTTAAATAGGCTGACTGGCGCGCCCGTCTCCCTGTGCACGGCTGCACACGTGCACGCGCCCGGGCGCGCATGCGCAGTGGAATCTGAGGTCCGGGACGGCCCGGGTTTAAGTTTCTGGCAGGATCTTCATGACACTTAGTGACTAAGCATGTTGGTCTGTTAATGGTTAACAGCGATTCTGTTTGGTATTAAAGGTTAAGTTTCATTTCATAATTAAAATAGTTTTAAACCCAATAAAGGGGATGCGGCCTAAACCTTTCCACAATCCTTGTTGTGTGTTTTATTTTATATTTTAGGTATGTTCTTATGCAGGGGTCAAGTCCTGGGGGAAAAAGAGTGGGAACTCCCACCCAAGATCCACTCGCCCACCAAAAAAATGAGGAGACAGAAAATCAGGAGGGGCCGGCAGGGAGAAGCGCATTACGAGAGGTCTGACTAAATACAATCTCTTAGCAGCAAGGACCTGATCTACCTGTCAGATAGCTGTGATTGACAGGTACATCAAAGTGGAAGCTGTCATGGGGACCCCTACTGGCAATGCCTGAATGGTCAGATGTGCGGCACTTACTATTGCGAGCTGTGTCGGCAGCTTCTGGTGTAGCACCTGCCACACAGCTCGCATACTTCAAAGTCTTGCAGGGCACGGCTGCTAACGAGAACTGAGTTCCTGTTGTGGAAAAAGTACTGGAACTCCGTTCCCATGTGTTCCCGCAGGACTTGAGCCCTGTTCTAATGGTATGATGGGTGTTAATGGGGTGTACAATCCCATGGGGAAATGCTTGTTTACATCAGCATTTCCCTGTTCTTCCTCTCTGTGAGAGACGATCCAGGTATCTCCGCAGGCACTCACAATGCCACATCTTAAAGGGCAACATACAGGTACGTTAATATGCCTGTCCGTGTCATTCTGCCGACGTATATCGGCATTAGCAAGTCGGCAAGTGGTTAATTGTTACTTATATAGCTCTATTTATTCACACATAATATTTGCTTAAACTCCATCTTGAATTATGTAAAATCTAAGTAGCACATTACTTTTTAGTCATATTATCCCTGTGCATAATAGGTTAGGGGCAAGGATTGTAGTTATCAATCCAAAACATTGCTTGTAGCTGCTATCAGATAAGAGGTTGAGCAAAAACCCATAATTGATTTAGATAGAAGGTAGCGTCTTTGGGTCTGGGGTTGATAAGTGTAGGTGGGCATCTTTTAGATAACTGATGGCAGATGTAATTATTTCCAGGGAAAGCACAGGCAAAAACCTTATGTTGCACTCAATTTTCTTCTGCTAAAGTTGATGCAATCCTGTAGGATTGTAGTAGTAGGGTTGATAGTGGATGGGATTACATACATGTGTGAGTGTGGAGTAGGGAATAAATAAATGTAGTAAAAGTGTAAGTGATTTTGCATCCCCACATCTAAACCTTCTTTTTCCCAGAATGGTAAGGATATACCTCCTTCTTACAGCTTTTAATTTACTACTGAACTTAGAAGCTGTGCTTTTATAGGGTACAGGTTTTAGTACTAAATCTCTATGTAGATCAATGTCCTCTGCATTTTAAATATACTAAATGCACACCAGGAAAATATTAAGAAATTTTGTTTTTCTAACATGAATCTGTACTTAAAAAAAATGCTCATTCTTTTGTGGATTTATTGGAAACAAACTGCATCAGACTGAGTTATGGTGTAATTATGAACTGTTCTATGCGTGTACTCCAAGACTGGGCAGCCTGCCACAACAACCATTTTGCAAAACGCACAGTAGCAACTGAACTTATGCATGTTCGTTGCCAAAATGATCCCAGCTATAATACTGAAATAACACTGTTCATGACATTTTCTATACAACAAATAATTAAATAAATGGAATTAGTGATGTAGTGTATAGTACGGACAACAAAATTACAAGGTTGAGGGGCATAAGGAAACTATTAAACATAAAAAGAATGAGATGAAGAAAGCTTAACACAGAATCAAGTCAGTAATGATATAAATAGCCTTGTGTTTAAAAATTAATAAATCTTGATTGATCGTCTGTCAATTAAACTGCCTAAAAAGTAGGTTGGCCAATATTCTTAGCTTACTAGTATAAGGCAATTAAGGACAATACCAAGTAAGGGAGACTTTTTTTAACCACTTCCCGACCGGCCACTGCATATATACGTCAGCAGAATGGCACGGGCAGGCAGAATCACGTACCGGTACGTGATCGTGCATGTGCCTGCCCGTGGTCGCGCGCGCGCCGCTAGGGGCGCGCACGCGACCCGGTTGGGAGCTCCGTGACCCCGGCCGCGGGACCAGCGGACCCGATCGCCGCTGGTATCCCGCGATCGGGTTACGGAGCTGAAGAACGGGGAGAGGTCTATGTAAACAAACCTCTCCCCGCGCTTCCTACACTGACTGTCAGTGATCGGCGGTTCCCTGTCATCGGGAACGCCGATCAATGACGTCAGACGTACAGCCACGCCCCCCTACTGTAAAAAAAACACAACACGTCACACTGACTCCTCCCCGCCCCCTAGTGGTTAACCCCCTAACTACAACTGTCATTTACATAGGAATCAGTGCTATTTAAATAGCAGTGATTGCTGTATAAATGACAAATGTCCCAAAAATGTGTCAAAAATGTCCGATGTGTCCGCCAAAATGTCGCAGTCACAATAAAAATCGCTGATCGCCGCCATTACTAATAAAAAAAAAAATATTAATAAAAATGCTATAAAACTATCCCCTATTTTGTAAACGCTATAACTTTTGCGCAAACTAATCAATAATCGCTAATTGCGATTTTTTTTTACCAAAAATATGTAGAAGAATACGTATCGGCCTAAACTGAGGAAAAAAAATGTTTTTTTATATATTTTTTGGGGATATTTATTATAGCAAAAAGTAAAAAATATTGCATTTTTTTCAAAATTGTCGCTCTATTTTTGTTTATAGCGCAAAAAATAAAAACCGCAGGGGCGATCAAATACCACCAAAAGAAAGCTCTATTTGTGGGAAAAAAAGGACGCCAATTTTGTTTTGGAGCCACGTCGCACGACCGCACAATTGTTAGTTAAAGCGACGCAGTGCCGAATTGCAAAAAGGGGCCTGGTCCTTTAGCTGCAAATTGGTCCGGGGCTGAAGTGGTTAAGGTTAGGTCATTCTTTAGAGGAAACTAAAAAAAGAAAAAGGATTTTACATGACAGAGTAATTAGAGAAAAACATAATCCCAATGGAAAAATATAAACAAAAGTCAATGGGGGTTATGGGGTTATTTACGAAAAGGCAAATCCACTTTGCACTGAAAGTGCACTTGGAAGTGCAGTCGCTGTAAATCTGAGGGGTAGATCTGAAATGAGGGGAAGCTCTGCTGATTTTGTCATCCAATCATGTGCAAGCTAAGATGTGTTTTTTATTTTCCTTGCATGTCCCCCTCAGATCTACAGCGACTTTACTTCCAAGTCCACTTGCAGTGCAAAGTGGATTTGCCTTTAGTAAATAACACCCAATGCATCACAAATAGTTATGTACCCAAGGAAGATTGATACAACATAGGGTTAGGTTACAAAAGTTGAAAAGTTTTTGTGAAAATTGTCTGCTACAAACAGAAATTAAAGTATTTCACATATAAAATGACCATTTATGATCATAAGCATGTTCTGGCAATGGCCTAGACTCCAGGACTACAAAAATGAGTAGGGATCATAATGTGTATTTATTAATGAACAAATAGCTGGTTAAGTGCAGAGTCTGTTATGCCGCGTACACACAAGCGGAATGTCCGACAGAAAAAGTCAGATGAAAGCTTTTCATTGTATATTCCGATCGTGTGTATGCCTCATCAGACTTTTTTTTTTTTCGAAAAATTCTGACGGACCTAGAAATAGAACATGTTATAAATATTTCCGACGGAATCAATTCCTATCAGGAAAACCGCTTGTCTGTATGCTGTTCCGACGGACCAAAAACGACGCATGCTCTGAAGCAAGTATGAGACTGAAGCTATTGGCTATTGG
>CM053029.1:530273423-530292919 GCA_028564925.1 Lithobates sylvaticus
AGACTCTGGGTGGAGACAAAACCTGATTTAAGCCAGCCAAACTTGCAGTCTCAAGCTTGTGATAACGTGTGTAATACCCGATCAAGCTCCCCATTTGTCTGCCCTGCTCTGCTAGATTGGATTACCTCATTGACGATCTCAGGTCAGATATCGACTATTCTCTAAACTCTAAATGAAAATAAACTGGTATGAGACATGTTTCACCGAAGTGGCTTAATCATTGGGGCAATGATTAAGCCACTTTGTTGAAACATGTCTGGGTATGGTTACATGGCAACTGTGAGGAGCATTTAACATTCAACGTTCCAGTTACTGGGTGTGCTGTGCCGTTTGAAGTAAAGTGAAAGAGAAAGGAGACAGCGTGGAGGGTGAGACATATTGGTATTAACGCCGGGTCCGCCGAGACCATAATATATCGGGTCACCACTGCTGGGTCCTTGTTTCCTGTTGAAAAGATTATGCTGAAGTGCCTTATTTTTATATGAAGGATGTGAGTACAATGGTTGAGGAATTTTGTGTGCTGTTGAAATAAATGGTTTACTCTACTTCACTATTGGAAGCATCTCTTTTTTTCCTTATATGTGGAGTGCAACTATCTAACATTCTGTCTGGATCCATCTGTGACCCATGTGGAGCTATTAAGCGAGTTCGCCGAGCATGAGAGTGCAAGGCATATACTGCTGGTAAGTGCGTTTCCTTAGGGTGCGGTAGCACTGAACACAAGTGGTGTGGTGGAAGATATTTTTTCAAGTCACTTCAAGAACTTTGTTTAAAAACACTTCAAAACTTTATTTGCTTCAGGATTTTTCATTCACTTTTTGAAACATTATCACTAGTAACAGTTTATGGACTTTTGTTTGGATTTGTTTTCCTTTTTTGGACACCTGCAAAAAATATATAATCACACTTCACTTTAATTTTTCACTTTATGTATATAGGTGATTAATTGTGTTGTTGTTTTTTTAGCACTGTTTATACAGGGTGATTATTTTTCAGTATTGTTTACACAGGTTAAATATTTAGTTTATTCACAGACACTGTGATTATTAGCGCTGCTGTTTTATTCATTTAAAATCACTTTACATTCTCTAAACTCTGCCTGCCTTTTGACTTTGGATTTTGACCCTGATTATTCTGAACCTTGCCTGTCTGCCAACCGCAAGTACCTGTTTGCTTTTCTCAGGTTGGGCATGCCCTGGCGTGGTAGCCAGGCACTATAGCATTGTTTATATGTCCTGGGGCCAACCGAGTACCAGTAGGTCTCTTGCCTTATGGGAAAGGTGGCTGCTATAGGTGAAGTACACAGAAGCCAATTATAGTGTCTGACCACCTGCGTTAGGGGTAAGCATGACATTATCAAAAGCCTTTAACAAGAAAAATCTACTGTGAAGATAGACTCTACACAGTCTTCTTTATTTGCTGAAGAGGTTTGAAAACTGACATGCCAATGCCATGTCCCTGAAATGTCTGTGCATGTAAATGCACCTCCAGCAGTATGTCTGCTGCTGGACAGCCCCCTGTGTGATCCATTGGACAACCCTGCCTTGTGCTTTGACTTCTGCTGAACCTTGCTCCTCCCATGAACTTCCTGATTTAAGCCATGTCTCTGTGCTTCCTGTTTGTCAGATTATTGTGCTGTCTCCAGACAGTATCTTGCTTTTGTCTTTTCTGCTGCCGTCCGTATCTTTACTACCACTCATTACTGACCCTTGACCATGACAGAATAATCTGGGCCAAACATCAAAGCTACTATAGCACATGATGTGACTCCTTTTAGGCAGCAAATTTCAGAGCTTCAACAGTTCGGTGTTACCTAACAAGAAATATTTTCCAAACTGGAAAGTGTGGTAAAAGGGCAACAGGAGGAAATCTTTGCTAGACTTAAGCTCCTGAGATGATGCTAATGCATGTGTGCCTCTATCTCTCAAGTTTAATGGAGACCACTGCCATTTTAGAGGTTTTCTTAACCAATGTCACACTTATTTCCAAATGCAACCTGCTGCATTCCTTCTGAGAAAAGGAAGGTAATGTTTGTTATCAACCTCCTGACTGAGGAATCTGTAGCTTGGGCCTCTTTGTACAGTATATGGAACAAGCCAGCGCCACTCTGAATAATTTTGAAACAATGAGGCAAAGATGCAAAGTTTGTGGCAGGGTAGGTGCTCTGTTGCTGAGTACACAGCTGAATTTAGACGTTGGATCGCAGATACCACCTGGAACCCAGCAACCCAAAATAGTCAGTTCTGTCAAGGGCTCTCTGAACAAGTAAAGGTGAACTCACCAGAGTGGAGTATCCTAATGATCTCAAGGCTTTCATCCAATTATGAATCTGAATCTATCAGAGAATTATAGAAAGGAGGAAGGAGAGACTGGGAATGTCTGGAAGTAATGGTGACATGCGTTTCTCTGCTAGTCAGTTTGTTCAGAGGGATCCAAAAGTTTTTCCTGGAATTTAGCACTCCTGAATTTAGCACTCCGACCCATGCAGAGTGACGCTATTAAGAGATCAATTTCCACCCAGTAGAAAGAGAGATGCTCTGAGAATTTGTGTCTATATATTGTGGGGACTCTGGGCATTACACAGTTAATTTTTCCAACAAAGTTAAAAAAACAATTGATGTAATAGTGCCTGAACAAATAAATTCCATTACCCAGTTTGTATCCTTATTAATCCATGAATAAAATAAAGTAATTTTTTTACTGTCTCCTTTTGTCATCCCTATCAAAGTTATCACTGAGGGCCATAAAATGCCTTGCTCTGCTATGATGGACTCTGGGGCCAGGGGGAACTTTATGGACATAGAGTTTTTCCAAACCACTAATATTAAAATAAGATATAAATCTGCCCCTATTAATATGTAAATTGTTGATGGCTCACCTTTATTATCAGAAACTGTTACCCACAAAACGGTTCCTCTGGCACTCCAATTTGAGGCTGACCATTGTGAGACTATCAGCTTCCAGCTGATTACCTCACCCACATTTCCTGTTATCCTGAGCATTCCTTGGTTTTGTATTCACAATCCCTCCATCAATTGGGGAGCACAGACTAGACATTTTGCATCCCCCCATTGCAAAATTCCCCACTGAGGAACATTGTAGAGAACCTCGTAAAATAAATTATCCACTGATCAAGGATTCACAAGTTGATGGGGTAACTACCCAGTCATATGACAACTTGCCTCCACAATACCATGAATTCCCAGGATGTCTTTGATAAGAAGAATGGCGATCAGATACCAACTAATCGCCCATGTGATTGTCCCATTGAGCTGTTCCCAGGGGCAGGAATACCCCTTCAGCCGCCTATTAAATTTGTTAAAACTTGAATTAAAGGTGCTTAGGGAGTGACTTGATGAGAATTTAGAGAAGGGCTTTATTAGACACTCAACATCTCCTGCTGGAGCAGCCCTCTTCTTTGTTGAAAAGAAAGACTCCACCTCGTGTTCGTTCATCGGTTACAGGGACTTGAAAAAAATCACTATTAAAAACCGTTATATACTCCCCTTAATCTCTGAAATGTTGAAAAGATTCCGTTCTGCCAAAACTTTTACAAAACTAGACATACAGGGGGTATATAACCTAGTCCACATTCATCAAGCAGATGAATGTAAAACTGTCTATAGAACAAGATTTGGGCATTTTGAGTCCTTGATTACGCCTTTTGGCAATTTTTCAGTACTTCATCAACAATGTTTTTCGAGATCTGTAGGACCAGTTTGTGATTGCTTATCCGGATAATATTCTCCTGGAGGAGCATCGCAAGCATGTTCAAAAAATTAACGCCTCTACATCCAACTGGAGAAATGTGACTTTGGACGAACCAAGATCCAATTTTTGGGGTATATTATTTTTCCAGAAGGAGTGAGCATGGATACCAAGAAGATAAAAACAATAGTAGATTGGCCTGCCCCTAGAAACATTAAGGAAACCCAACAATGATTTGTTGGGTTTGCCAAGTTCTACAGAGAATGGATAAGAGACTTCTCTAAGGTGATAGCACCAATTGTACAGCTGACAAGGGAAAGGGATGTCTTTTGTGTGGTCATCTGAGGCACAGACTGCTTTTAGCAAGCTAAAGACTCTTTTGACTTCTGCACCAGTATTGGTACATCCTGATATTGAACGCCCTTTTATTGTGGAAGTGGATGCTTCATACTCTGCCATGGGAGCTATCCTTTCTCAGTGAAGTGGAGATGCAGCTTTATCCTTGTGCTTACTTCTCTCTTTTAATGTCTTCAGCCAAAAGGAATTATGACATTGGGAATAAAGAGTTGCTGGCATTTAAGGAAACACAAACAGAGTTCCTTGAGCGCTAAAAACTGTCAGCCATGTACATGGGTATATGAATCATGGAAAATTTTAAATGCGCTAGCACCCAGTGCAGCTGCCAACCACTGGAAAAATGTATAACAAGATACAAAAACAAAGAAGCAACGCTCTATGGGTGAAGCATAACAACTTGCAGACCTTTAGCCAAGTAAAAAGTTAATTTATTGGTTGCACTTGTAGGGAATAAACAATTGTCAATGATAAAAACTTGTTGCAGCATAGCGAGCCCCGCTATGCTGCAGGCAATGTGATTTAACGTCCACTGCTGAGGGATGAGACCAGGGGAGCCGAACAAGCTGGCTGGAGCTGGGTGCACAGGATGACGTAGGTGTTGTGCCAGAATTGAAGGTAAACAGGATATCAGTCTGTCATGGTGGAGCGCAAGCTCTGGGTTGCCGTGACTGCCATGGCTTACATGTTTCGCGCACATGCGCTTTTTCAAAGTCACGGAATGAGCGTCAACAGCGGAATTTAAGCACATTGAAGGGAATCGGGAGGGGGTGGAGATAACAAGTATAAAGTGTGATGTTAACCCTTCACTCAACCTTGCAACTTAAACAAAGCATGCAGAATGCTTATAAATCTACTTAATGAGTTATGTAATAAGCTGATATTAGCATATATATGGGACATACATAGATAAGACTGAAACAATAAATTGATAAAAACAGATAAACAATAAATAAAATTATTAATATTGGTCATGATGACCGACAATAAATAATTGTTGTAAAAAAAAAAATAAAAAATATCAATAATGCAAAAACAATTGGTTGGCAAAATATAATAATAATAAATGAAAATAAAAATGAAAATTAATAAGAAAAAAAAAAAAGAGGATAAAAAATTACTATGGACAATGAAACTCTGAACACCATCATGTGACAACTTCTCCAGATAAAGGTGACACATGACTATGATCTATGAGAATAACCCAGGATTATCGAGAAACAAATGTATAATGAAAGGAAAGGAAGGACTCCATGTATGAGTACATATATTTGAATCATTCCATGTACATATTCATACATATAGCTATCAATTAACAGTTCTATTGATGTGGTGCTATAATGCTATCAATATAGCCAAAGGACTCAAAAAATAAACAGGCTTGCAATATGATGTCACGTAATACTAAGAACATCAGGTTCTTCATTGAGGCCCTCGGGCGAGAAGGAACTCAGCAAATAAATCCAAAAAGTTTCCCTCCTACACAGGAGGGAAAACCTCTCGATGTCATAGGAGTACCCTTGGGGATAGCCTCAATCGCAAAAACCTCCAGGCATTAAAAATCTTTATTATGCGCCTGGAGGAAGTGGCGTGGGATGCTATGTTTGACACAACCTTTTTTAATAAAGCTGCGGGTGCTCACCCACTCTCGTGCGGAGGGTACGTATCGTACGACCCACATACAGGAGACTGCATGGGCACCACAGAACATAGATGACAAATTCAGTTAAACATGCGATAAACTGTTTGATCTGAAACGTACTGCCTTTGTTAGTGACAATCTTCAAACATACATGAGAAATAAATTGAAAAGTCAGACAGCCTCTTTTTCAACATTGAAAGATACCTGTACTGTTATCAAAATAGGCCCTAATGTCGAGCAGAGGTCTTTTATTCGATTTTTCCAACTTTCTCTGAGCAATTATGTTATTATAGTGCGTGATATTCTAAAGGTTATATGAGGCTTGGGAGGAAGCAAAGGAGATAAATATTGATCTAATTTTAAAATATAATGTTTGTAAATTATTTTTTTATAAAACTTATTTAATTGTTGGTCATCATGACCAATATTAATAATAATTTTATTTATTGTTTATCTGTTTTTATCAATTTATTGATTCGGTCTTATCTATGTATGTTCCATGTATATGCTATTATCAGCTTATTATTACATAACTCATTAAGTCGATTTAAAAGCATTCTGCATGCTTTGTTTAAGTTGCTGTCAGGGCTGGGCTCAGCCCTTCCTTCTCTGAGCTGGCCGCTCAGCTGTCGGCTAATTGCCAGCTTCCATCTGACGATTTCCTGCGCTCCTGTTTAAAGACTTGCTTTGCTGACATCCCTTCTGGCTCCAGATCCTGCTTGCTGTTTCACTACGTTGATTCCTGACTTCTGACTTGGCTGACTATTAGTTTTGGTTACTGAACTTTGGCTATGTTTTGACTAAGTTTGTTCTTTTTACTTTTATTATTAAACAAGTGTGATTTAACTGTACTTCTGTCTCGGTCTGATTTCATGGTTTCTGACAGCAGGCGAAGGCCATAAATTCAGAAGATGCAGTCAATCCACTTGTTGGTAATATTTTTCCAGATTGGATGAACTGAATCACTGCATGGATCAGTTTGCCATGGCGTTACAAATGCTCCTGAGTCGCACGGCTCACCTGGAATCTTCCACTGTGGCCATCCCGGTACAACCTATGTTGCAAGCCGACCCTGCTGCTGCTCTAGTCTCTGTGAAGGCACCCGACTCGTGTATTACCTCTATAAAAGGTATAGCTGGTTCCGCCCGACGGTTTTCCAGGAATTTATTAACGATGTCCTCCAAGATTGGTTGCAGTTATGTGTGGTGGTTTATCTCGATGATATCCTCACATTTTCCAAGTCCCTGGAGAGCCACCACACAGATGTGTGTCGTGTGGTTCAGAAACTAAGAGAAAACAATCTCTATAGTAAACTGGAGAAGTTTGAGTTCCACCGTGAACAGGTTAAATTCTTGGGTTATGTAATTTCCACTGCTGGTTTTTCGATGGACCCAGAGAAACTTTCAATAGTCCTACAGTGGCCTTGACCCGTGGGTTTTTGTCCTCTGCAGCGTTTCCTGGGCTTTGCCAACTATTATTGGAAGTTTATTCGTAGCTTCTCGTCTCTGGTCAAGCCCCTGACTGATATGACCAAAAAGGACGGTAACCCACAGAGCTGGTCTCCGGAGTCCATTAAGGCCTTTGAGAGTCTCAAGGCTGCCTTTGTTTCTGCTCCTGTGTTGGCACATCCTGATCCTATGTTACCTTCTATCCTTGAGGTTGGTGCTTCTGAGGCTGGAGCTAGTGCCCTTCTGTCTCAACGTCCTACCTCTGAGAGCGCTTTGCATCCTTGTGGCTATTTTTCCAAGAAATTGTCACCTGCGGAGTGCAATTACGAGATTGGTGACAGAGAGCTGTTGGCGATCATTTTAGCCCTGAAAGAATGGAGACATCTCCTCGAAGGTACCACTGTGCCGGTTCTCATTCTTACTGACCATAAGAATCTCACATTCTTGTCAGAGGCTAAAAGCCTCTCTCACAAAAGGGCGCAATGGGCTCTTTTCTTGTCAAGTTTCAATTACATTGTCTCATTCTTACCCAGTACTAAGAATGTAAGGGCTCATGCCTTGTCACAACAATTTTCCTCCACTTCCAAGTTGGAGTCGGTTCCGGTTCCTATGATTTCTCCTAATCATATTCTGGCTATGGTTCGCACCAGTCTCACTTTTCCTTTGGGTGACAAAATTCTTGCTGCTCAGGTCCACGCTCCTCCTGAGAAACCTTGTGATCGCTGCTTTGTTCCAGAGAGTCTCTGTACTGCTGTTCTCCAGACTTACCATTCTCCCAAGGCTGCTGGCCACCCTGGGAAGAATCAACTCTTTTACGCCATTTCCCAAATATTCTGGTGACCTAGTCTACGTGCTGATGTAACCGCCTTCTGAGCTGCCTGTTCCATGTATGCTCAGAGTAAGACTCCACGATATCTTCCAGTGGGCCTCCTACAACCTATAACCCAATGGAGAGAGGCCCTGGACCCACCTGTCTATGGATTTCATTGTGGAGTTACCTAACTCCCAGGGCAACACAGTTATCCTTATGGTGGTTGACCGGTTCTCAAAAATGTCTCATTGTTTTCCACTTGAGAAGTTGCCCACTTCTAAGGAACTGGCTTCCATATTTGCTGAAAAGATCTTTTACTTACATGGACTACCCAAGGTGATTGTCTCGGACAGGGGTAGTCAGTTTGGCGAGCTTTTTGTGCACAGTTGGGAATTCAGCTTGCTTTTTCCTCTGCGTACCCCCTGCAGTCTAATGGGGCCGCAGAACGAGTCAATCAGTCCTTGGAGCAATTCCTACATTGCTACATTTCTGACCATCATAACAACTGGTCAGACCTATTATCGTGGGCAGAGTTTGCTCACAATAGTGCCTTGAATTCTGCTTCCCGATTGTCCCCTTTTATGGTGAACTATGGTTTCCAACCTTCCATGTTGCCTGACTCTTTTGTTCCACAGAGTATTCCTGCATTAGAGGAGCATCTCCGTGGTCTTCGTTCCACTTAGGCACAAGTCCAGGAGGCTTTGCGACATGCTAATGATAAGTACAGACTCCCTGCTGACCGCAGACACCTGCCCGCACCTTCCTACCAGGTTAGGGACAGGGACTGGCTGTCATCTCGCAACCTCCAACTTCGTGTTCCCTCACTGAAGTTCGCACCTCGGTTTATTGGGCCTTTCTGTATTCCTCGCAGGATTAACCCAGTGGCTTACGCATTAGACCTTCCTTCTAACATGCATATTTTGAATGTATTTCATGTCTCCTTTATTAAAATCTTTGGTCTGCAACTGCTTTACCACATCGGTGCCACGTCCTCACCCTGTGCAGGTTGAGAACCATGAGGAGTATGAAGTACAGTCCATTGTTGACTCCCGTAAGGTTCCATGGGTGCATACAGTACCTGGTGCATTGGAAGGGGTACGGTCCGGTCTCATCCTCTGACGTACATGCCCCTGTCCTCTTCTGGGATTTCCATAGACATTTTCCCCTCAAGTCTGGTGGTTCTCTGAGGGGGGGGGGGTTGTTGAGGAGGGGGTACTGTCAGGGCTGGACTCAGCCCTTCCTTCTCTGAGCTGGCCGCTCAGCTGTCGGCTAATTGCCAGCTCCTATTTCTCCACAGGTACTCAGCTGTTGATGATATCCTGCTCGTCAGTCTGCATACTTAAGCCGTCCAGCCCAGAGGATCTCTGCCTTCGCCTTGGTCAACATCACAGAGACGCTCTCCTGCATTCCTGTTAAAAGACTTGCTTGGCTGACATCCCTTCTGGCTCCAGATCCTGCTTGCTGTTTCTCCGGCTCTCTGACGTTTGGCTTGTCTGACTATCCGTTCTGATCCTGAACTCTGTCTATGTTTTGACTACGTTTGTTCTATATACTCTTATTATTAAACAAGTGGAATTTAACTGTACTTCTGTCTCGGTCTGATTTCATGGTTTCTAACAAAGTGTGGTGGGCTACATATACAGTGCCTAGAAAAAGTATTCATACACCTTGAAATTTTCCACATTTTGTCATGTTACAACATGTTAAAACGTAAATGTATTTTATTGGGATTTTATGTCATAGACCAACACAAAGTGGCACATAATTGAGAAGTGGAAGGAAAATTATAAATGGCTTTTAACATTTTTTACAAATAAATATCTGAAAAGTGTGGTGTGCATTTGTATTCAGCCGCCTTTACTCTGATACCGTTAACTAAAATCTAGTGGAACTAATTGCCTTCAGAAGTCACCTAATTAGTAAATAGAGTCCACCTGTGTGTAATTTAATCTCAGTATAAATGCAGCTGTTCTGTGAAGCATCAGAGGTTTGTTAGAGAACCTTAGTAAACAATCAGCATCATGAAGGCCAAGGAACACACGAGACAGGTCCGGGATAAAGTTGTGGAGAAGTTTAAAGCAGTCTTCGGTTATAAGAAAAAAATCCCAAACTTTGAACATCTCACAGAACACTGTTCAACCCAGCATCCGAAAATGGAAACAGTATGGCACAACTGCAATCCTACCAAGACATGGCTGTCCACCTAAACTGACAGGCTGGGCAAGGAGAGCATTAATCAGAGAAGCAGCCAAGAGGCCCATGGTAATTCTGCAGGAGCTGCAGAGACCCACAGCTCAGGTGGGAGAATCTATCCACATGACAATTATTAGTCGTATACTCCACAAATCTGGCCTTTATGGAAGAGTGGCAAGAAGAAAGCCATTGTTGAAAGAAAGCCATAAGAAGTCCTGTTTGCAGTTTGTGAGAAGCCATGTGCGCGACACAGCAAACATGTGGAAGAAGGTGCTCTGGTCAAATGTGACCAAATTAAAATTTGTGACCTAAAAGCAAAACGCTATGTGTGGCAGAAAACTAACACTGCAGATCACCCTGATCCCCCACCGTGAATGATGGTGGTAGCAGCATCATGTTGTGGGGATGCTTTTCTTCAGCAGGGACAGGGAAGCTGGTAAGAGTTGATAGGAAAATGGATGATGCCAAATACAGGGCAATCTTAGAAGAAAACCTGTTAAAGTCTGCAAAAGACTTGAGACTGGGGGGGAGGTCCGTCTTCCAGCAGGATAATGACCTTAAACATACAGCCAGAGCTACAATGGAATGGTTTAGATCAATGCATATTCCTGTGTTAGAATGGCCCAGTTAAAGTCCAGACCTAAATCTGTGGCAAGACTTGAAAATTGCTGTTCACAGACGCTCTCCATACAATTTGACAGAGCTTGAGCTATTTTGCAAAGAAGAAGTTAAAAATGTCAGATGTACAAAGCTGGTAGAGACATCCCCAAAAAGACCTGCAGCTGTAATTGCAGCAAAAGGTGGTACTGCAAAATATTGACTCAGGGGGGCTAAATGCAAATGCACGCCACACTTTTTACATATTTATTTGTAAAAAATGTTGAAAACCATTTATCATTTCCCTTCCACTTCACAATTATGTGCCACGTTGTGTTGGTCTATCACATAAAATCCCAATAAAATACATTTACGTTTTTGGTTGTAACATGGCAAAATGTGGAAAATTTCAAGGGGCATGAATAATTTTTCAAGGCACTGTATGTTGTACATAATACAATGTTGTACAGGCTTACCTGTAGGTACAGTGAGATATTCACACAGCATGCAGCCGGAGACGTCACTGGCGCATATGCTCTAAAGTCATCGCGGCTCGGCCAATCAGGTGGTTGGAGCATGCAAACCCAGATGGAAGACCGAGTGAAGATGGAAGCCCTGTCAACGGTGACAGCATGCCGCTGGAAGGCTTCGTTCTATGGTAAGTATTTCATAATGAGCAAGGGTGCGACGCATACTAGCACATTATGCCTTTACCTTGCAAGGTTTTAGTTCTTTTTCTAAACAAGTAGTTTACTACCACTTTAACCTTAAACTAATCGAGCTGTAAATGCTTTTAAAGTACTGCCTATGGACAATTATGAGTACCATAGTTTTTCGTCATTTTAGAGGTGTGCACAATTTTATGACATCATATTTGGTATCTTTTTTTTCGAAAACAGCCTCATCTTCTATACCCAAAACATTGATATTATATTGTTTTTGTGTGCACTAAAATTAGTTAAATGCATTTTAACCACTTCCCGACCGCTTCCTGTAGATATACGTCTACAGAATGGCACGGCTAGGCAAAGGCACGTATATATACGTCCCCTTTAATTGCCTAGCCGTGGGGTCACGCGCGCGCCGCCGCCGGCACGCTCGCGACCCGGTCGGGAGCTCCGTGACCACGGCCGCGGGACCAGTGGACCCGATCACCGCTGGTGTCCCGCGATCGGGTCACAGAGCTGAAGAACGGGAAGAGGTCTGTGTAAACAAACCTCTCCACGCGCTTCCTACTCTGCCTGTCATTGATCGGCTGTTCCCTGTCATCAGGAAAGCCGATCAATGACGTCAGACGTACAGCCACGCCCCCCTACTGTAAAAAAAACACAACACGTCACACTAACTCCTCCCTGCCCCCTAGTGGTTAACTCCTTCACTGCCACTGTCATTTACATAGGAATCAGTGCTATTTAAATAATAGATAAAAAATGTGTCAAAAATGTCCGATGTGTCTGCCATAATGTCGCAGTCACAATAAAAATCGCTGATAGCCGCCATTACTAGTAAAAAAAAAAAAAATTAATAAAAATGCTATAAAACTATTGCCTATTTTGTAAACGCTATAACTTTTGCGCAAACAAATCAATAATCGCTAATTGTGATTTTTTTTTTTTTTTACCAAAAATATGTAGAAGAATACGTATCGGCCTAAACTGAGGAAAAAAAATGTTTTTTTATATATTTTTTGGGGATATTTATTATAGCAAAAAGTAAAAAATATTGCATTTTTTTCAAAATTGTCGCTCTATTTTTGTTTATAGCGCAAAAAATAAAAACCGCAGGGGCGATCAAATACCACCAAAAGAAAGCTCTATTTGTGGGGAAAAAAGGACGCCAATTTTGTTTGGGAGCCACGTCGCAAATTTTCAGTTAATTGTCAGTTAAATCAACACAGTGCCGAATCGCAAAAAGGGGCCTGGTCCTTTGGCTGCAAATTGGTCCGGGGCTGAAGTGGTTAACATGCAAGAAAACAGCTCTGGTTTTCCTATCTTTCTCTTGAAGGATCCTCTTACTGCTATGCAGTATTTAAAAAAAAAAAATTGCTTTGTTAATATTACCTTATAGCAGTACCCAGCTACCCATGCCTTGTTTTGAAAATAGCTTGCCTATTAGCCTTGAAAATTACCACATTTAGTATCCCCCCCCCCCCATCCCCCAATAGACTTCAACGGGGGTTCAGTGCTAAGTCTGTGGATTCCATGAACCTCTATGAATCACATTTTATACAACAGAGATGATTAAAGTAAAAGTGACCCTACACTGCTTTAACCCTTTTGCAACCAAGCGATTGGTTGGCTGAACATCAGCTTTCATCCGACAGCCGACAGTCGGCTTCTCAGATTTATACACACTCCCAGCTGAAGCTAAAGGGAGTGTGTGTAAACCCCCCTGCCTTCACTGAGGTATTGCATATGGTGGTGATGTTAAATCAGCAATTTCCACATAATTTTGATATGCAGCGTAATGCTGTAATATTTTTTAGCATGTGAAAGTGTCAAAAAATGCAGTAAATCTCTGAATCATATGCACATTTGCCCCTGTTTTTCTCTTTAAAGACCCTGCAAGTACAGAAAAAAATACCTGTCTATCTGCCAGAAATCTAAAGTCCTGTTATGGGCTGACAACATATGGCACTTTTCTGAGCAGAGGGGTGTCATGCCTGCCCTGTTATCTTTTTTTTTCTATACTACTGAATCCCTCCCAATTTCCTCTTCTGCACAGCGTAGGGACTACTTGTTCTTTAGTTTAAGATAAGATCAGGGAGGACAAACTTCACTCCTTGAAATACCATAGGATATGGTTACAAAACACAGCTCAACCAAATTTCTGACATAACCAACAGGTATTTTTTGCTTTTATTGAACAAATATAACAATACTCTTTTAATGGTATATTTGCAGATATAACAGACCAAAAGGGAACAATAAAACTGATCTATATTAGAGTTTTTTAATGATACCAAAGTCTGATGAATCTCAAAGTATGTGGAGAACATAGGACAGTAGTACTGAACACTTTGCTACCCTAATTTTTTTTTTTATCCAACAAAATTTTATTTAGTTTGCATAGGTACATTACAAGCATATATCTTCTTGCATTAAGTGTTAATTTGCAGTATACATAAACTCTTTATTGCATTGTGGAGTTCAGTGCAGTTTGTTCAACCAGAAAACATTTTCTTATGTATCTACCTAAATAACATCACATTATCCCCTTTATTATTTCGCCTCTCTCAATCCTCACCCGGCATTTACTCCCAGTAGTCTACTATCAGGTCCTCCAGAGCCAGTCTCGGTACATCTAGCCACATTGCCCATAGTTTCTCAAACTTGTGCATGCTGCCTCTGTGCTGGTATATTCATTTTTCCATACGTAGTGTCTTTCCAATATTTTCGATCCACTCTTTCGTTGTCAGGGGAGCCTCAGCTCTCCAATGTAACATAATTAATTTCCTTGCCTGGAATAAGACATGGCCTCTCTGCAATGTTCTTCCCACTCATACTTCTCCAGAGCACCCAAGAGGCACGCTCTCGGGTCCTGTGGGAGGGAGACTTTAAATACTGAGTTGACCGTGGTCACTACATTTGCCCAGTACATATGTAGTTTGGGGCAGCACCATAGCACGTGGATAAGACTTCTGTGTTCTCTTTTACACCTAGTACATATGGGGTCAAGTTGTGGGTTCATCAAATGGAGCCTGTGGGGGGTGTAGTACCTTCTCAGCAGGATATACAGCTGTATCAGCCTTTGAGATAGATTTAATGAACACTTACCCACTGCCTGGAATATTTCCTGCCACTGTTCTCCATCTAATTGTCCAGCATCTGCCTCTCACCTTTCCCTTACCTTCAGAGGATGCTGCCTCATCACGGATTGCAGCAGGATAGCGTAGCATTGAGAGATAAATCCTTTAGATGAGGCAGCATCCTCCAGGAGGCTGAACACAGGGGTCGGGGACAATAGCCACTCCGAAGAGCGACTTTGTGCTGCCACAGCGTGGCTAAGTTGTATATATTGGAAATGCATTGATGATGGAAGATTATAGGTTTCCTTCGAGTCCTCAAATGGGCGCAGCACCCCATTGCAGAATATGTGTTTGAGGTGTGTAACCCCATACCTCTTCCACCTAGCTCCCGCTTGTAGCTTGGCCAGTTCAGTGTATGTGTCATTCCACCATATGGGACTGTACTCTGTGTACCCTTCTGCATTTTGAATGTATTTAGACTTATTCCATACTTTTTGGATTAAATTGAGGGTTGGATATTTTTTGTGAGGTTTGGCAAAGGCCAAGGCATCCAACGCCATGGGAATAGGGCCCCTACGTACATTGTGTAGTAATAGTTTTTGTGAGGAGCTGTGCGGCCTAGTCTCTGTCCCTCCTGCTGATGGAAACATGCCAATGAGGTGCTGTAGCTGAACCGCCAGGTAGTACAGCCAGGGGTTTGGCAGCACCAAGCCCCCGCTGTCTTTAGGCCTTTGCAAGTGTTCCATTTTAATCCTAGGGTTTTTATCTTTCCATATAAGGCTGCGGAAGATAGTGTTTACAGTGCGAAACGTCTTCAGTGGGATGATCATGGGGGTGTTATGAAGAAAGTACAATAGTTGCGGCATAAGGATCATCTTAATTAGGTTCACCCTACCCGCAACTGATAGGGAGAGTGATTTCCATGTTTTAACCTTATCTCTAAACCTCAGTAGCAGGGGTCAACATTTAAGTGCAGAAAATCTTTGCTACCCTAATTTACTTCAGAATTCACAAGTCGGTAACAAAAATGGTCAGATTTAAATCTCATATCTATTATAGGCAGCCATGTAAAATTACACATTTGGCAAACCACAGTCCAGCTTAAAACAGAACTAAAGTCACTATACTCACTTCCTCTCTATTGCCCAAAGTCAGCAAGGTCTTCCTCCTCAGTGCTGTCATCTCCTCCCTGAGTGCTGGTCTACGGGCATTCGGGTCTTCTTGCTGGCATGGGACCACGTAACTCCTGCGTATGCACAGGTGTTAGTTATCCCGGCACACAAAGATTGTGCTGGCTATGTAAGCTGAGCTGCCAGGGGAGGGCTGGCAGCCTTAGGCCTGGGGGGCAAGTCCAGTCAAGTGGCCCATTTAACCACCAAATTAGCTCAACATTTCCGGCACAGAGAGAAAATCGCTTCACATTGCCAGTACAGACAGAGAAATCGCTCCACATTGCCAGTACAGACAGAGAAATCGCTCCACATTGCTGGTACAGACAAAGAAATCGCTCCACATTGCCGGTACAGACAGAGAAATCGCTCCACATTGCCGGTACAGACAAAGAAATCGCTCCACATTGCCGGTACAGACAAAGAAATCGCTCCACATTGCTGGTACAGACAAAGAAATCGCTCCACATTGCCGGTACAGACAAAGAAATCGCTTCACATTGCCCGTACAGACAGAGAAATCGCTTCACATTGCCGGAACAGACAGAGAAATCGCTCCACATTGCCGGTACAGACAGAGAAAATCGCTCCACATTGCTGGTACAGACAGAGAAATCGCTCCACATTGCTGGCACAGAGCGAGAGAGGGCTCCGCATTGCAGTTTCTCTGTGGAAGCAATGTTGAGCAATCTCTTTCTCTCTGTGCAGGCCAGTGCACCAGCCCCCAGGGTCAGATTTAGGGCATCGTGGGCCTGGTGTGGCAGTGGAGCAGGTTTAGGAGTGACAGGAATATGATGCAAATAACGTCATATCCCAGCTCTCCTCTTACTGGCCACCGTCCTGTGTTTCTAGGAGCCTGTGCTGGCTTGTGCCCAGACTTGTTTGCAGTCGCACAGGTGAAATACTAGGAAAGCCTGGCATTTGATTTTCCAAGCTTCTGTAAGAGCTGTGTGTCGGTGTGTGCTCTTGGTTGAAGGTTTCTGAGCCATCAGAATACAGTGATCACTGCCAGCAGCTATAGCAGCCAGCAGTGATCGACAAAAAAAAGACACACTGGTTGTACTGAAGTCAGTTGATAGAACGAATTCTGTACAACCAGTCTGCACATACATAGATAGAAAGTTCTGCTGAACTGGCAGAATTTCAATCTGTGTATGATGGCCTAAGTCCCCCAGTCTCTGGGTTTATCCTCAAATCTTCTGAAAGGGGCTCCACTTAGGTGTAGAAATTCACTTTGAACTCCACCTTATGTAATAGATGTGCAAACAATAAGGTGAGAGCCTATCTAATATCTACAGAGAGTAATGGTGGAGTTCAAAGTGAACTGTGCCATTACCTGGAGGGACTGGCATTCAGGAGGTTAAAACAGGCAGGGAGGGAATTAGATATCAACTCCTCACTGCCTGTCAAATGCCTCTGAAAAGTGACCTGAGCACTGATCGCTTTTCAGTGGAGTGGCAGTGTCTGCTGAGAGTACAAGCCTTTGGGCTCACACTGGTGTGCTGCGGTTTGGCTGCAGTACGGGTGTACTCATGGTTTTCCTTAACCGCAGTCCCTCAGACTTTGTAGGTTGTGTGTTTTTGCTGCATTTTCTGGAATTGCACCAAAGATGCAGCATGCAGGACTTTTTGTGCACTTTCAGAACATGCAGTAAATGTGCAACCTAAAAGAGGTCTATGGGGCCAGGGGCACCATGCAGGAAGACTGCCAGTACACCAGCACTGCAACCAAACCACAGCATGTCAGTGTGAGCCCACATCATACCACGTAGGAGGGAAAGGTACCGCATCATGCCAGTGCGAGCCCACATCATACCTCCTAGGAGGGAAAGGTACCGCATCATGCCAGTGCGAGCCCACATCATACCACCTAGGAGGGAAAGGTACCGCATCATGCCAGTGCGAGCCCACATCATACCACCTAGGAGGGCAAAGTACCGCAGCATGCCAGTGCGAGCCCACATCATACCACCTAGGAGGGCAAAGTACCGCAGCATGCCAGTGTGAGCCCACATCATACCACCTAGGACGGCAAAGTACCGCATCATGCCAGTGCGAGCCCACATCATACCACCTAGGAGGGCAAAGTACCGCATCATGCCAGTGCGAGCCCACATCATACCACCTAGGAGGGCAAAGTACCGCATCATGCCAGTGTGAGCCCACATCATACCACCTAGGAGGGCAAGGTATCGCAGCATGTCAGTGTGAGCCCACATAATTACACCTAGGGGGGCAAGGTATCGCAGCATGTCAGTGTGAGCCCACATAATTACACCTAGGGGGGCAAGGTATCGCAGCATGCCAGTGTGAGCCCACATAATTACACCTAGGGGGGCAAGGTATTGCAGCATGCCAGTGTGAGCCCACATAATTACACCTAGGGGGGCAAGGTATTGCAGCATGCCAGTGTGAGCCCACATAATTACACCTAGGGGGGAAAGGTACTTTCACAGGCTGCTAGAAATATAACTATTTAGCTGCAGAGAGGGGGAGGGAGAGGGATTTGGAGGACAGAGCAGGGAGGGAGAAGAGGTGAGGAGAAGCTCACTTACTTGGTCATGCAATGGACAGGAGGCTGACTTGATTTTTTTTTTTTTTTTAATGCTGTGGCTGCCGACCCGACTGCTCAGTTTTAACTTTCCCGCCCACACATCTTCCTCACAGACAACACAGGGGCTGCCCGGAGTGTGGGCGGGGAAAGAGAGCAGATTCAGCCTCTGACAGACATTCTGTGGAGGAGGGAGGGGCTGGGCTAAACTCTGTAACACAGACTGTCAGGTCTGTGACAGAGCACATCCCAGGCTTGCAGTACTGACTCCGGCCACCACCCAAGCTGCCACACTTGGCCAGCTCCAGACTGCGCATGTGCAGCCAAATTGTAAAGGATATCAGAGCGGCCTGGGGGGCAGTTCTAAAGCTGGCGACATAGCAGCCAAATAGGTGTATTTTATTGCAGAAGATACATTGCATGTCTCTTCTGTGATAAAAAAGCCCGCCTACTAGAAAGTTTTAGGAAAATACCTTTAGTTACACTTTATGGCAATTGCATCCTTGCCCCCCGGCCCAGACCTATAACTCATCTTTCATACATTTCAAACTCTCAACTCTAATTCATATTCCATAACTCCTTTCTCAAAAGTCTCTACATTAATGCATAAGAAGACACCACCCAGTTATATATCAGCACATCTACAACACAACCCTTGGACCTTAGGTGGAGGTAACTCTGCAACACCTTCATCAGGTACAAGAAGAAAATGTTGCCAGGTCGGACCAAAAAAGATTCAGGATGGCAAAGAGCATGCATGCACTACAAAATAACACAAAATAGATTACTAAAGCTGCATAAACATGGGCTATATAGCTCACATAGTTATAGGCTATATAGCATAGTCTGTAAGACTCAACAGAGAGTTAAGCTAAAAATCACTATTTTAGAAAAACAGTTCACAGACGAGCAGCTGGAGAAATCCAAGACCCAAGACAAAGGGCCACCCCACTGGCAACTGGGGCAAGGTTCCCTACAGTCTGATGAGTCGCCGGCAGTGCCGTGAGAAGGAGATCTGCTGGTGCCAGCCACTTATGATCTACTGCTTTGCTGTGATTAGCAGGAGTGTCAGTGTCAGCGCTGAGGTGCTGACGTGCGGACAGTAGCTCCGTCAGAAGCTCCGGCTTCTGCAGGCCCCCTGCCTCCCGGATCCTAGCAGCCCTCAAACGGGCACTCTAGTCCCCCCTCACCTCCCTCTTAGGCTCGGGGACCAGGCACGAGTCCCCCCCCGCCCCTGACAACCGAGCCAGGCTTTCCCCACCGCCGCCGCCACCAG